>CM064574.1:34565035-34641160 GCA_032716605.1 Paralithodes platypus
GGAAAAGAACCCCCTAAGGCGGTTGAGCACACCCAGCTTCTGGGAGGCTGCCTTAGCAAAACTGGTAATATGGTCCTTCCAACTGAGAGCAGAAGAAAAGGAGACAGAAGATGAAGGATTGATTTTTGTATTGAAGAATAAGGGTATAATGCATGTATAATGCTCAGGCTCAATCTACACGAAGTTTTGACTTAAATTAAAATGATATGCAGTTTAAGAAGGACTGCAGTTGTTCAGAGGGTTTATTGCGAACGTATTTACCCCTTAGTCCTAGAGGCAGATTATAAGCTAAAGAAAATGTTCCCTCTTCCTCCTATATGCCAGTGTTGGGAGTCCCAGTGTCCTCAACCTCTGCTCATAGCCCAGGTTCTTCCAAGTTGGTATCCGCTGCTAGCTCTGCACTTTCTCCACCGCTTCTATATCTTTCACCTCATAAACTGAGCCAACACCCGGTTTGCATATTTCAGGTGCGGCCTAACATCCTAAAGATTTCTTCGTCCAGCGAGACAAGTGGCATTCAATTAGCTTTACGAATTTATCCCATTAGTTATTAGATACTGTATGATTCTGCCAGGTGAAGGGTTTGATTTAAGTAGATTTAAAATTGCCTAGTTTAGTAGTCTTAGTTTTATATATTATAAATATTCAGTATTCCAGTGAAAGTTTAAAACTCAAGCAAGTATTAAAAAGCAAAACATTATATGTAGTTACAAATGTCAAAGTTTGAGTTACAAATTACAAATACTATTAAGGAATATTTGAACATTAGAAATACAGTAAATTTCTAGAATTAAAGTTAAAACCTTTAAATGTAGTTTTGTTTATTATTTTTTTTAGAAAGGCATATTGCTTTTTATTTATTACCCAACTAAAATAGTTTAAGACTAACATTTGTAGTCTAACATTACAGTAAAGTTTTTACTTTCTAATATTCAGGACTATAGCCTACTACTGAAGTTTCATTTATCATAAATGTCAGATAGCAATAAAAACCTAAAAATTATAAACTTTATTTATAAATTTTACAAGTCCCGCGTTTTCCTGAATGAATAAAATATAAATTAATTTAGAGTTAATTTGAATAGATACCTAGATTAACTCATTTAGCAATGTACACCCTATGTGGTGGATTGGGTTTTTATTTAATTTTTTTTTTTTTTAGTAAGCATAGTTTCCACATAACTATTTTGATAAGTTAATTAGACTTTATATTTTCTTTATTCCAGTTTTGGTTAGTTTAGTTTTCAAATTTTATATTTTAATTAACAACAGAGTGTTGAAAAGCTTAATTTAACTGCGGATGGAGCAGGTTATGGAGCTAGGCAACATCTAGCTTGGGAATGTAATAGTCTTCTAGCGAACTTCACTAAAGTTATAGTTCATATGATTTTAGCAAAAGCTCTTTTATAACAGCTTACAGGTTCCAAGTTCCAGTAGTCTTTGATAGGTGAAATTTCAGAATCCACTAGTCTTTGCCAACACCGTGGACAGCACCTTAGGAAGGGATAATCAAATTAGCAAGAGTACATTAAATATTTAGAGTAGAAATCAGATTAAAGTGTTAAATATTTCACAATATTCTAGGGTCAAAATTTTAAGACTACTTTAACCAGATATCAACTGTATATAGACTATTAGAAACACATTAATAAAACTTAATACTTAGCATAGTATTGAGAAACCGTATAAACATTAGCCAAAATACTTAATCTTGATACTTAACAAAACAGTTACTAAACCTTCGGTAAACTGGAGAGGTAGTGGTGGTAGTAGTCTTTGTATGGTGTCCAGACTTGAACTGATTTTTCCCCAGAATTTCCTCCATATTTATACCCCTCCTGAGCGGTAATTGAAGTACCATACATTCTGAAAAAACAAACGAATGCCGACGAAACCATTAAACTTTCTGAGAAACTATGAACAGGTCAATCCGATGGTTTCAGAACTGGAATGAGTGTGAGTAGGAAAACGGGAAATTAGTTTGTTTATATAGCATACAATTAAATTGTATTTCGTTCTATCGTTACCAAAGGCATTATAAGAACTGTAAAGCCTAATTATAACTTTGTATATATAAAAACAAATAGGCTACTAAAAATAAAGGGAATCGATTTAGAACAGCCTTGAACTATCTCGTGTGGGGTCAGATTCCCATAAGATGATTCTATAGAAACAAAGATCGGCCAACCCCCGCCATATTGATGCCACTGGTGTTATTGGCCTATATTTACACTCGAATATATCTATACCTATAATATACATTCAGCAATACTGATACTAAGAGGTATAATATGATCTGATATACATTTTACATGGTCAAACATATAATAATATACCCCTTTGTCTGATAAATACGTCTCCAATATGGCGTCCGAAGATACAAAGATGGCCTAGTTGAATTTCCACTCAAGTCCAATACATTCTGGAAAACGAGCGATTACCAAAGAAAAGCATGAACCGTCTTTCAAGGAGAACAAGTAATTTCTTCATTTCGGTAGTTTGATAATCAGTTGTAATTCTTGTAATCATCCCAATATATAAAATAGAGGCAGTTGTATTTGAACATTTATTAAGTAATATATCAATAGTAGTAATAATTGGTATACCTTAAATGTTGTTGTAGAATTAAGCCTTACAATGAGCTTGAATCACCAAACCATATGTCGAAACATTCTTGAAGGCACCATAATTTTCACTTAACCCTGTCAAGATCCGATTACACATATTTGTTCTGTTTTCTGGCAATTTGTAGGCGATTTTATTCAGATTAGGAAGGGTATGTGGCAGTCAGAGAGTGTTTACCCTTATAATTCCCACAGATTAGGAAGGGTATGTGGCAGTCAGAGAGTGATTTAGAGAGTGTTTACCCTTATAATTCCCACAGATTAGGAAGGGTATGTGGCAGTCAGAGAGTGATTTAGAGAGTGTTTTACCCTTATAATTCCCACAGATTAGGAAGGGTATGTGGCAGTCAGAGAGTGATTTAGAGAGTGTTTACCCTTATAATTCCCACAGATTAGGAAGGGTATGTGGCAGTCAGAGAGTGATTTAGAGAGTGTTTACCCTTATAATTCCCACAGATTAGGAAGGGTATGTGGCAGTCAGAGAGTGATTTAGAGAGTGTTTACCCTTATAATTCCCACAGATTAGGAAGGGTATGTGGCAGTCAGAGAGTGTTTACCCTTATAATTCCCACAGATTAGGAAGGGTATGTGGCAGTCAGAGAGTGTTTACCCTTATAATTCCCACAGATTAGGAAGGGTATGTGGCAGTCAGAGAGTGTTTACCCTTATATTTCCCACATATTAGGAAGGGTATGTGGCAGTCAGAGAGTGTTTACCCTTATAATTCCCACAGATTAGGAAGGGTGTGTGGCAGTCAGAGAGTGTTTACCCTTATAATTCCCACAGATTCTTCCTAAACTATAAAGTCGTCTAATAACAGCCAGAATAAACTGTCAAAATGCGTCGCAAACTTCAAATGGTTAACTATTTTAGGACGTATATCTTCTATTATTAGTTTGTCCATCATTAGGCAATTTTAATCAGATTAGGAAGGATATATAAACAGGGTTGATTGAGATATATGTTACCTCGTTTGGTCCCTACAGGGCTTTCCTAACCTCAATAAAATCGTCTAATGTTAACCAGGGAAGGATTATAGAGAAGTCAGAGGGTTAAGGGGAGGTATTTAGTTTGTTCCCTAGACCTCCATCAAGCTTAAAATTACACCCCTTGAGTCCCTTTCAAGATAAATTCGTACATTTTTCGGTAGAAAAATGTCCCGGCTGAAACCGGTTCCTCTTAAATAACAGGCTCGCTATCGCTCGCCAGGATAAAATCGACACCTAAATGGCACGAAAGGTCTTAAAATTGACAAATGGGTTGAAAGTTCTTAAAATCGTCAAAATAATGGGGCGAACGTCTTAAAATTAGAAAAACAATGGGGCTAAACATGAGGGAGAAAGGAGTCCAGACAAAAATCCCTCAAGTGGAAATCTCCCCTTAATGTTCAAGAGTGTTGTCCAACTTATCTGGAACAGAGTATAGTGCTGCCCATTGCAATTGACCACTCTCGAGTTTCAGGCTATAAGGAAGTTGGAGCCATAAACATCGATATAAAACAGACATTAAATATAAAATCAGCAATCTTATGGTTAGATTGATTGTATGTTATTAAACTGGTAATTCTGTTAAATATCGATATCTACAGCTCCAACTTCCTTATAGCCTGGAACTCGCAAGCGGTTAAATTAACTACTATATTCTCTTGACTGGGTTTTATTTAACTGGCTAAAACATAGATATAAATACATTGCAATAATAATGTCGGTTTCTGATGGATAGAAAGTATAATTAATTTGGTTTGATCATTGACGTATTTGAAATATTGACTACGATCGTATTTAAGCTGGTAATGATACTACTATTACTACTACTACTACTACTAATAATAATAATAATAATAATAATAGGTCTTTAGTGGCTAAATAAAATCATCTGTTGGTGACCATTAACATTTTACATTCGTTATTTGAGTGTATAATTACGTATTATATAATTGCGGCCGTTAATAGCATGGAATTTTCCCCTAGAAAGCGTGGGCTCCATGATACAGTCATGCTCAAAAATCAAGTTCGACCTTCATGTCTATTTGCCGTATTTGATATATGAATAAAATACTCAGTAATAGCAATGAATAAAGTTATAATTCAATTATGTTCATCGTGTGTGCTAAGAACTTTATGTGTGCTAAGAACTTTATTTTTCCTCACATTACTGTCTATATTGATAAACATCAACACAATTTAGGAAAGGCATTGACATTTGAGCATCACTGTATCGTTTAATAACTCGGGTAAATTCAAATTAGCCAATCAGCATCTACCACCCTAGCCTCGCAAGGGGTCACTGGCAAGTGGAGGATGCTCATTGGTCGAAAAACAAGTTCCAAGTTCGCTTTCTGATATTAAAAAACATACGAGTGGATTAAAACCTAATTAGAAATAATTGAAATGTTTAGCCTACTCTAATTTTGTGCATTGTACATTAAAGCGTAAAAGTTATGGCAAATGCTATCCAATTATACTTTGCAGAGTAAAATCTAAATAATTGATAATAGTCTAATTTGTGCTTCATTTGGTATGAGTCGAATCAGACTAAATACTAATTTCGCATTATTCTCGGTGTTTTACTCTACTAATGTTTTTAATATTAATTTAACATCAAAGTTAAAATAATTATTACCTATAGGCCTATACTGTATAATTGTGTTACATAGATAAACAAATATTGATGAACAAATATAAATACGAAAGTAAACAATGAGTTTCGTTTCGTTTGAGCGAGTCTAATCATCAATAAAATATAAAATATGTAGGGACAACATTGCCATTTTAGTGACCTCTGCTAGATGTAGATATACAGTGTATTCTGTGTGTAGCGGCAATTATTGATATCTAGCAACATAAATATTGGCTATAGTCTGGAGAATTTAACGATTGTAGAACGATAATAAGATATTGTGCCAATCATCTAATGATATTATGCATGTTATATAATATCTATCGTCATTCTAGCCAGTTTTGAATCCTATTTGAGCGCTTGTTTTTGTATTTGGCTTCGCAATCTAGCAACTTTTATGCTTGATCTAGCGGTCCTAGCGAGATTTGCTTACATCTAGCGTCTATTGTCTAAGTTTTCGTGGGGTATATACCTATAGTATTGAGATTAAGACCACCTATTTGTGATTATTGTGACAGTTGTAAAAAATACAACAATATATTTGTGTGTTTTTAGCAGTTTGTCATTATACTAGTTTTAATCGAATCTAGCGGAGTTTGTGTATTTTTAGACTCATGATGGGATATATTATATATTCCTGTATTATTGAGATGAGGACCACATATGCGTGATTTTAGAGATGATTATAAGCATTACAGCGGTATAGTAGAAATCTATACCCAAAATTCCCAAAAATGTAGGGTATCATTATCTAGCGGTCTAATCTAGCAACATTTTAGCGGAAGGACTGGCAACGCTGACAGGGAAAACGTCACTTAGGCGAAGGGGTCAGGTGAGTGATGTGTGGTTGCTCCTGTCGGATGATGGTTTTGTTTTGTTTTCATTTTTCCGTTATAGGCCTATTTATGTGCTTATTCTGGTTTTCAGACATTAAAGGATATGTGGAAGGTCTTATGTGATGATTAGACTAGTTAAATAGATCGTGAGTCTTAATTTCATTCTAGAATATTCTGTGTTGACGTTTCGGTAGCCATCTAGGCTAAATGTTGACTGGTCACGTGTCCTCTCAAACTTGGTATAATTTTACTTTCAGGCCACTGATTTTGATATGCTTGAGTTTTTCTAGTGTTTTGAGGGTTAGCCTATGTTTAGTAAGTATGAAAGCTAGGCCTAATCGTAAATTATTAAATGTTTGAGTAGGCTAGCTAACCCTAGTCAAACGACCTACCTTGGGGGTTCTCCACCCCCCACCCCCCTACCTCAGACGCTATTTGTCTAACCATTATTTTTGAAGTTGAGAAGGTCTATCTATTAGGGGTATTATTCTATAATTGCACCTATACGAGCTAAACAAATTATTATTGTATTTAACAGGAAGGTACGACGAGGTAAGTGATGTGGTATAGGTGGCAATATGCGGAAATGGATTATAAGGGCATTCCACCCCCTCTTACCCCCTTACGAAAATCTACGGTTATTCACTCCACCCCAACTGGATTTCTACAGTTTTATCAAACCAGCGGGGGTGTGGGGGCGGCAGCCCCCACCCATAATACTAGGTTAGGTAAGGTTGTTAGGTTAGGCTAATGTCTCTCTGAAACATTGTAAATGAGTGTCACATCTAGATTAATAGACTTTTGTCAGAGGGGGGTGGAATGCCCTTATAATCCATTTCCGCATATTGCCACCTATACCACATCACTTACCTCGTTGTACCTTCCTGTTAAATACAATAATAATTTGTTTAGCTCGTATAGGTGCAATTATAGAAATTTACCCTATTAGGCCTAGGCTATATGCCCATTTTTCCTATTTTTATTTTTATTTTCTAGGCCTATTTAATTTTTTTCTTCTTCTTGGGGGTAGCCGACTCAAAGACAGAGCAAGAACAGAGAAAACACAAATTCACACACATCTAGGTTGAGAAGGTACTCAAATAATATGCAAGGGTGAATCAAAGTAACCCGAAAGCAACCAAGGTAAATAGGCCCATTCAGACTAGGTTAAATATTTAGGCTACTTTGGCTCCAGTAATATATTTGGTCAATATACAGGAGGCGCTACAATATAGGTAGCAAAATTATAATGGTAGTTTTGGGTTCCTATCATCATATGCTTCATTTCTATATACTTTTTATCCCCGGGAAAAAAAAAAAAATCTTGGGATTTTTCATTTATTTTCTTGGGATTTTTTGTTTTGGTCATTAACCTAACCAAAAAACCTAACCTAACCTAACCTAATAGCCCCCAAATACATTTAGGTTAGGTTAGGTTAGGTTTTTTGGTTAGGTTAATAAAAACAATAAAAACAAAATCCAAGAAAAAAATAAAAAACCCAAGATTTTTTGTTTTTTTTCCCGGGGATAAAAAGTATATAGAAATGAAGCATATGATGATAGGAACCCAAAACTACCATTATAATTTTGCTACCTATATTGTAGCGCCTCCTGTATATTGACCATATATTTTGTTGTCTACCGTAGGGATTTCATGGATTTCGCCGATTTACAGAGTTCGGCATGTCGCTTTGTTTACATGGCTAGCCTATAGGCTAGCCTACTGTTCAGTGGAGGGTAGGGGCAGTAGCCCCTACAGTTAAGACGGTGCTAGTGGGCGTAGCATCCACCTTGTGTATACATAAGTCGCACGCTCACAGTTAAGTTCACGTCTATTTTGACTATTGTATTTAGCCTAGCCTAGGCCTATATATTATTTTTATTGTATGATATTGTATTTAGCCTAGCCTATAGGCCTATATTATATTTATTTTTGGTCAATATTTATGAGTCGCACCACAGCTGGGATCTCATTTCTAATGGTAGTTTTGGGTTCCTATCATTCTAGCCTATGCTTCATTGCTATATACTTTTTTTTTTTTTTTTTTTCCACCTAACCAAAAAACCTAACCTAACCTAAATGTATTTGGGGGCTACGCCTATTAGGTTAAAAACCAGTTTAGGTTTTTTGGTTAGGTTAATGCTAAAAAAAAAAAAATCCTGTGGATAAAAAGTATATAGAAATGAAGCATAGAATGATAGGAACCCAAAACTACCATTAGAAATGAGATCCGAGCTGTGGTGCGACTCGTAAATATTTACCTTATTTTTTGGTAAGGATGTAGTATTCAGGTGTACCGCCTGCCTGGTTTACACTAGGATACTCGCACCGTTGCACGCTAGCAATCATGTCCCCTTCTATTTTGACTGCCATGGGATACAATTGATCCTAGGTTGAGAGGGGGCTTTGCCCCCTCACTCCCCTCATTATTATTATAGATGATGATTTCAATAAGTCATGTGGGGGATGAACCCATCTTGTATCCCACATTGGAATTATAACTAAAACCATGAAAACGCTAGTTTGTCAAAAACTGAAAAATAAGGGTGCGAGCCTTTTCCGGGATGGATGTAGAGTTCGGGCGTACGGTCGTCATTGTTTACATAGGGCGATCGCCGCGGTCGCACTTACGTTCCCGTCTATTTCGACCTATATTTTCTGTTATTTGCCCCCTGTCATTACTACATGAATACTAGGTTAGGTTAAAATAGACAGGAACATGATGGGAAAGGTCCGACGCCACTACACGTAATGTAAACAAAGATGGTGGTACGCCCGCTCACTACATCCTACCCTCTTTTCCCAATAATTAACCAAAATTATCCCATGACCAGCTAATAGGGGTAAAGCCCCCCTCATCCTATAATGGTATCCCATGGCCGGTAACAAAACAATTTACCCAAGACCTGCATTTTTTCACCCAATTTTGTTCATCCATTCTCTCCACATGTCCATACCATCCCAGTCTACATGTACGCATCACTTCGCTAATACTCTTTATACCTAAAACTGCACCAATTACAGCTCCAACTTCCTCATAGCCTGAAAGTCCCAAGTGGTCAATTAAGATACCAGTAGCATTTGAACCACATATTTTAAAAAGTTAATTTTATATGTTGAGTAAAATTATCTGGCAACAGCAGCAGTACCGGTAAAGTGTTTTAGTGGAAGATGCTTTTCTTGCTTGTAAGCTGGTTACTATTAGATAGGTTTGCTTAGGCACGGCTATGTTACTGTTTTTTTTTTTTTTTTTTTTTTTTTTTTTTTTAATGTAGAATTTTTTTGTTAATTGCTCCCTAGACCTCTATCTAGTTTTAATAGAGATACAGTACCAGTATCTCTAATGTAGATATTTGAATGTTTATTTGTTTATTTATTTGTTTATTTATTCCATGGCCGACTCGAGACAGAGCCCAAACAGGAACAAAAAGTTTTTTTTTTTTTTTCACACATGTAGATTACCCAGGGATACTAAGGACCTCCATCACTCCCCCGGTCCCAGACCTCCCGGAGAGGTTCCGCCAACATCATAATTATATACCAAGGAGTTTTTGGGGCGATATTCGCACACATGCGGTCACAATTATTGGATCGGATCGAACCTGCCAATAGGTACACCATCCCTTTAGTGAACTAAATTTGTTGATATCCAGAATAGACTGAAAATGCGTCATAATCCTCAGAGGGTAATGTCTTAACCAGTACAATACTGGTGACGTCCTTTTCATTATATTGCGGCAACTATTAGATGATGATATTCAGATTTAGAAGGACCTCTAGCAATAAGATGGCTTAAAACAATCTCAACCAACCCTTGATATTCAGATTTGGAAGGACCTCTAGCAATAAGATGGCTTAAAACACTCTCAACCAACCCTTTTAACCCTCTCACGACCATATGACGCAGAGGTTGCCAGATTAGCAATACTAAATAGAGTTCTCTCACTCTTATAATTACCTCTCCAAAATTAGTTTTCTGCCCACAGCTAACTCAAAGACAACTGCAGAGGTTGAAGTAACTAAACTAAAGGTTTCTAAATACTCCTGATGGTAACAAAGGCTTTAAAGTATCCCTAATAGGCTCAAAATTGTGTCAAGAACGTGAGAGGGTTAACTACCACAGATCCTTCCTAAGCTGCATACTATTGTCTAAATATAGCTAGAATACAATATAACACACGTTGCTGGTACTCAAAGGGTTAATGAGTGCCTTCTCTTGCAGATGAAGTCAACAATGGCCGAGCAGCATAACCCATCATAGAAGCCTGAAGACTGGTAGTATTTAAGCTAAGTACTGTACAACTGTTTTGGGTTCAATGTTATTTTAATACCACAAATTTTGTTGATATATTTGAAGATAAATATTGAATCTATATGCTCTAAAGATCATAAGAAAATTTGTTTTAACCCTCGGCAAAACCTAATAAAAAAGTATGGTACTAAAATGTCTTTTTCGTAACAAGGTTGTCAATACGGTACTTCCAGTTATCGATAGCTCTAAAGATCATATGAAAATGTGTTAAACCCTCGGAAAAACCTAATATAAATGTATGGTACTAAAATTTAATTTTCGTAACAAGGTTGTCAATACGGTACTTTCCCGTTATCAATGTACAATCAAAGCTGAAGATTGCAGAGAAAACACCGTAGACTTCATCGACTTTTCTTTCACCTTCGTATAATCTACAGCCAATTTTTTTGTTTTTATTTACTAAGGGATTAGTACTCAACAGCGGGGTTGTGGGGGCAGCAGCCCCCACCCATAATACTAGGTTAGGTTAGGTAAGGTTGTTAGGCTAATGTCTTTTAAAATCACTATCGGGGGGGGGGGGGTGTCTCAACATCGATCAATAGGCCTAATGGGGAAAATAGGTTTTCCCGAGATTTTTAATTTCAAACACTATATATTGATGCAAATGAACAATTTCTTTTATAAAAAACACTCGGAAAATTTGTGGTATTAAAATAAAAAATGTCCCTGTTTTGTTATGTTTATTACCAGTATAGGTTTTGTGTTGCATTAATTTAAGTGATTTTTGTTTTGTTCCCCCCCCCCCCCCACCCCCCGAAGCAATTGAATTCTGCGGAAAAGATGGGCGCTTGTAAGAAATAAGTACCGTAACATGCTTAACCCTCCAGACCCAGTTGGGCTCTGAGGCCTCCTTTAAAAAAAAACTCTGCGCAACCCGGAAGGGTGCTGAGGCTCCGGCAGCTTGAAAGCCTGTAAGCTTGGTGTGCGAGGCGTCCGTCCGACGCATGTAAACAACAGCCGGCTGGACCGACGTCGCGCATCTCCGACCACAAGAAGGAGAGCGACGCTTGTTCGTGTGTGCCTGTATGTTATTGTTAAGTAGCGAAAAGTAGTGTAAAGTGGCTGATATTGCCACAAAGTTATCTCCAATGAAATCGTCATCACAACTGAACCAGTTGACTTAGAGAGCTCTACTTAATGCCATTCTACAGGTACGAAACACATATACGCTTGGGGGATGCGCGGAAATGCGGAAGCAGTCAAAATAATAATAATACGGTAGCCTAGGCGTGGAAGTTTTTCGGGGAAATTGTATAATATAATAGCCGGGGCTGGAGGGTTAATATTATTATTATTATTACATACACTCTATAACAGGGTGTCAAACTAGTACAAAATTGTTTTAACCCTCTCCGACATATGACGCGATTTTGAGCCGATTAGGCTGGCTGGCTTTTTCTGGGCCCGTTCTCCCTCATGTTTAGCCCCGTTAGTTCTGAAATTTTATAACATTTGGCAATTTTAACATGTTTCCCCCAGTTTGCTTGAGCAATATTCGGACCTCTCGTGCAATTGAGGTCAATTTTTATAAGTTCTTTGCTTTTATATTGTCGTCCCAGTTTAGGTTTTTTTATTTTGCAAATTGTCGATTCCTGTTTTGGGCTGCTTGCTTTGCAAGTTTACATTTTAAGGTAATGGGCGTTAATATATGATGTGGCATGAGGGAACTTCTTGATGCTACTGTACTATTAATGAATAAACTGTGTGGCGGTCATTTATTCATATTTTTTCACCAACCAACTTTAACTTCTAAATTCAATTAATGAAATCAATAAATACATGTGGCACTCCAAGGACTCGAACCTAGGATACTCACACCGAAATTCCGCGCATTTATGCATTACGCTATCAAGACAGTTAAATAATTATGTCAAGGTGTCTAGACTTCCTCTTTTTTTTTTTTTTAATTTGTTTATTCTTTTTTTTTTTCTATTATGTAGGGCCTGATACGAACAGATACTGTATAAGGCTTGGCTTGTTAAGAACAGATATGGTTTAAGTCCGTGGTGTTCAAGGGGTAGATCAAATATCCGCCAGGTACTGAATGAGATTCCCGGATCAGGATGGGGTCAATAGCTCGCCTCGGTAAGTATGGTATGATAATAATAATACCCGGGTGGCGGCGCGGGATTCGGTTGTGCTTGAGGCCGACCGAGACCTATAATTTATTGCAGTTAACTTTGAGTCCCGTCGCGTCGCACGCCTATGAGAGCTCTCCAGACGGCCCCAATGATCTCGGTCCGTGATACGCCCTGGAACACACGAATCAAATATAGGCCTGGTGGTTTATTTGTCTTGCCTTTAGTTTTGGATGCCGAGGAAATATAGACACTGTAAATTACCACCTGTGTTAACTGTCTTGATAGCGTAATGCATAGTGCGCGGAATTTCGATGAGAGTATCCTGGGTTCGAGTCCTCGGAGTGCCACATGTATTTGTTGATTTCATTACTTGAGTTTAGATGTGAAGTTGGTTGGTGTAATATATATGGTACCGGTAAAATTACATAACTTTGGAAGAGGACATAATTTCGGACATTCTGGAATAAAATTTAATAAACCGCAGTTATAGGATAAATACATGATGTTATGGAAAAACAAGCAAGTCTGCGGTGTTGTTCCATAATGCAGAGCCATTTTTGTATAACTGTACCTTATATACTTTTATCCACTAATGTGTGAAGTATACTCCCTTGACGGAAGTTAGGCCTTTTTACGGTACCCGTTCTGTCGGATCTGTCTTTAGTGGTAGGGTTGTCTTTAAGTTACCTTTTCCTGCATTATGTATAGGCTGCTAATTTCTTTTGTTTTTTTAAATGTAAAACTTGTAAAACAAGCAAATTTTTTGGTGTATTTCTTTAGATATTTATTATTCAATTTACTCGCTAGACCTCCATCAAGCTTTAAATAACACCCCCTAGATTCTCATTAGAGTTAAATTTATACATGTTTCGGTAGAAAAAATATCCTTAACTTAAACTTATAAGGTTAAAGTGTGTCACCACCATTTGAACTGTTTTGGGTTGAAGCGGTGGTCTCGGTCTGTTGGTGCGTCACTATCGGGCCGTAACACTACAGAACACCTCGACCAAAACTTTGGTTCAAACGGTGGTCTCGGAGGTCTCAGTCTGTTGGTGCGTCACTATCGGGCCGTAATTCTAATTGAACAGAACACCTCGACCAAAACTTTACAAATGGCGTTGGCATCTAATTATTTTTTTGGTGTACAGTATTTATTTTTTTTGTAGATATTTATTATTCAATTTACTCGCTAGAGCTCCATCAAGCTTTTAAACACACCCCCTAGACTCCCATTCAAGTAAAATGTATAAATGTTTCGGTAGCAAAAATATCCCGACCAAAGGACGATTCCTCCTAAAACTACAAACTCGCTATCGATCGTCAGGAAAGAAATTACACCTTAATGGCATGAAAGGCCCTAATATTGACAAACAAAAGGGTTAAAGTTCTTAAAATCGCTAAAATAGTTGGTCGACCGTCCCAAGATTTCTAAACTAATGGGGCTAAACATGAGGGAGATGGGGGCCCCGAAAAAACCAACCATCCCCCCTTTAAGTGACCACCCTCCCGCAAACAGGAACGAGCTATAAATACAATTACAGACTTAATGAGTTGCCTCGCCCTATGGAAGCATATGCAGGCTATTCATTTGTGGCCATCCCCTCGGGCATTAAGGGGGGGGGGGGGCTGGCTGGCTTTTTCTGGGCCCCCTTCTCCCTCATGTTTAGCTCCGTTAGTTCTGAAATTGTATAACATTTGGCAATTTTAACATCTTTCCCCCAGTTTGCTTGAGCAATATTCGGACCTATCGTGCAATTGAGGTAAATTTTGATGAGTTCTTTGCTTTTATATTGTCATCCCAGTTTAGGTTTTTTTATTTTGCAATTGTGCATTTTAATTCCAGTTATTTTTTAGAAGTTGTTGTCTTTATATTTTGCGATTCCAGGTTTGGGGTGCTTGCTTTGCAAGTTTACATTTTGATTTGAGTGTTGTTTCCACAGCGATTTTTATTAATTGTTTTGTATTTTTACTGTGTTCGTATACGTTTTGGTTTGTTTATTTTGCAAGTTTTACATTATAACTTGGTAATGGGCGTTAATATATGATGTGGCATGAGGGAACTTCTTGATGCTACTGTACTGTACTATTAATGAATAGACTCGAGACTGTGTGGCGGTCATTTATTCATATTTTTTCACCAACCAACTTTACTTCTAAATTCAATTAATGAAATCAATAAATACATGTGGCACTCCAAGGACTCGAACCTAGGATACTCACACCGAAATTCCGCGCATTTATGCATTACGCTATCAAGACAGTTAAATAATGATGCCAAGGTGTCTAGACTTCCTCTCTTTTTTTTTTTTTTTTTTTTTTTTTTTTTTTTTTATGTAGGGCCTGATAAGAACAGTACAGTATTGTATATTAGGCTTGATAAGAACAGATACTCTTTAGTTTAGGAGATAAGAACAGATACTCTTTAGTTTTGGATGCCGAGGAAATATAGACACTGTAAATTACCACCTGTGTTAACTGTCTTGATAGCGTAATGCATAGTGCGCGGAATTTCGATGAGAGTATCCTGGGTTCGAGTCCTCGGAGTGCCACATGTATTTGTTGATTTCATTACTTGAGTTTAGATGTGAAGTTGGTTGGTGTAATATATATGGTACCGGTAAAATTACATAACTTTGGAAGAGGACATAATTTCGGACATTCTGGAATAAAATGTAATAAACCGCAGTTATAGGATAAATACATGATGTTATGGAAAAACAAGCAAGTCTGCGGTGTTGTTCCATAATGCAGAGCCATTTTTGTATAACTGTACCTTATATACTTTTATCCACTAATGTGTGAAGTATACTCCCTTGACGGAAGTTAGGCCTTTTTACGGTACCCGTTCTGTCGGATCTGTCTTTAGTGGTAGGGTTGTCTTTAAGTTACCTTTTCCTGCATTATGTATAGGCTGCTAATTTCTTTTGTTTTTTTAAATGTAAAACTTGTAAAACAAGCAAATTTTTTGGTGTATTTCTTTAGATATTTATTATTCAATTTACTCGCTAGACCTCCATCAAGCTTTAAATAACACCCCCTAGATTCTCATTAGAGTTAAATTTATACATGTTTCGGTAGAAAAAATATCCTTAACTTAAACTTATAAGGTTAAAGTGTGTCACCACCATTTGAACTGTTTTGGGTTGAAGCGGTGGTCTCGGTCTGTTGGTGCGTCACTATCGGGCCGTAACACTACAGAACACCTCGACCAAAACTTTGGTTCAAACGGTGGTCTCGGAGGTCTCAGTCTGTTGGTGCGTCACTATCGGGCGGGCCGTAATTCTAATTGAACAGAACACCTCGACCAAAACTTTACAAATGGCGTTGGCATCTAATTATTTTTTTGGTGTACAGTATTTATTTTTTTTGTAGATATTTATTATTCAATTTACTCGCTAGAGCTCCATCAAGCTTTTAAAAACACCCCCTAGACTCCCATTCAAGTAAAATGTATAAATGTTTCGGTAGCAAAAATATCCCGACCAAAGGACGATTCCTCCTAAAACTACAAACTCGCTATCGATCGTCAGGAAAGAAATTACACCTTCATGGCATGAAAGGCCCTAATATTGACAAACAAAAGGGTTAAAGTTCTTAAAATCGCTAAAATAGTTGGTCGACCGTCCCAAGATTTCTAAACTAATGGGGCTAAACATGAGGGAGATGGGGGCCCCGAAAAAACCAACCATCCCCCCTTTAAGTGACCACCCTCCCGCAAACAGGAACGAGCTATAAATACAATTACAGACTTAATGAGTTGCCTCGCCCTATGGAAGCATATGCAGGCTATTCATTTGTGGCCATCCCCTCGGGCATTAAGGGGGGGGGGGGATGGCTGGCTTTTCTGGGCCCCCTTCTCCCTCATGTTTAGCTCCGTTAGTTCTGAAATTGTATAACATTTGGCAATTTTAACATCTTTCCCCCAGTTTGCTTGAGCAATATTCGGACCTATCGTGCAATTGAGGTAAATTTTGATGAGTTCTTTGCTTTTATATTGTCATCCCAGTTTAGGTTTTTTTATTTTGCAATTGTGCATTTTAATTCCAGTTATTTTTTAGAAGTTGTTGTCTTTATATTTTGCGATTCCAGGTTTGGGGTGCTTGCTTTGCAAGTTTACATTTTAATTTTGATTTGAGTGTTGTTTCCACAGCGATTTTGATTAGTTGTTTTGTATTTTTACTGTGTTCGTATACGTTTTGGTTTGTTTATTTTGCAAGTTTTACATTATAACTTGGTAATGGGCGTTAATATATGATGTGGCATGAGGGAACTTCTTGATGCTACTGTACTGTACTATTAATGAATAGACTCGAGACTGTGTGGCGGTCATTTATTCATATTTTTTCACCAACCAACTTTACTTCTAAATTCAATTAATGAAATCAATAAATACATGTGGCACTCCAAGGACTCGAACCTAGGATACTCACACCGAAATTCCGCGCATTTATGCATTACGCTATCAAGACAGTTAAATAATGATGCCAAGGTGTCTAGACTTCCTCTCTTTTTTTTTTTTTTTTTTTTTTTTTTTTTTTTTTTTTATGTAGGGCCTGATAAGAACAGTACAGTATTGTATATTAGGCTTGATAAGAACAGATACTCTTTAGTTTAGGAGATAAGAACAGATACTCTTTAGTTTTGGATGCCGAGGAAATATAGACACTGTAAATTACCACCTGTGTTAACTGTCTTGATAGCGTAATGCATAGTGCGCGGAATTTCGATGAGAGTATCCTGGGTTCGAGTCCTCGGAGTGCCACATGTATTTGTTGATTTCATTACTTGAGTTTAGATGTGAAGTTGGTTGGTGTAATATATATGGTACCGGTAAAATTACATAACTTTGGAAGAGGACATAATTTCGGACATTCTGGAATAAAATGTAATAAACCGCAGTTATAGGATAAATACATGATGTTATGGAAAAACAAGCAAGTCTGCGGTGTTGTTCCATAATGCAGAGCCATTTTTGTATAACTGTACCTTATATACTTTTATCCACTAATGTGTGAAGTATACTCCCTTGACGGAAGTTAGGCCTTTTTACGGTACCCGTTCTGTCGGATCTGTCTTTAGTGGTAGGGTTGTCTTTAAGTTACCTTTTCCTGCATTATGTATAGGCTGCTAATTTCTTTTGTTTTTTTAAATGTAAAACTTGTAAAACAAGCAAATTTTTTGGTGTATTTCTTTAGATATTTATTATTCAATTTACTCGCTAGACCTCCATCAAGCTTTAAATAACACCCCCTAGATTCTCATTAGAGTTAAATTTATACATGTTTCGGTAGAAAAAATATCCTTAACTTAAACTTATAAGGTTAAAGTGTGTCACCACCATTTGAACTGTTTTGGGTTGAAGCGGTGGTCTCGGAGGTCTCGGTCTGTTGGTGCGTCACTATCGGGCCGTAACTCTACAGAACACCTCGACCAAAACTTTGGTTCAAACGGTGGTCTCGGAGGTCTCGGTCTGTTGGTGCGTCACTATCGGGCCGTAACTCTAATTGAACAGAACACCTCGACCAAAACTTTACAAATGGCGTTGGCATCTAATTATTTTTTGGTGTACAGTATTTGGGTTTTTTTGTAGATATTTATTATTCAATTTACTCGCTAGAGCTCCATCAAGCTTTTAAAAACACCCCCTAGACTCCCATTCAAGTAAAATGTATAAATGTTTCGGTAGCAAAAATATCCCGACCAAAGGACGATTCCTCCTAAAACTACAGGCTCGCTATCGATCGTCAGCAAAGAAATTTCACCTTAAACAAGTTATCAAAATTGCTATGTGGAAACAACGCTTAAGCAGAAGATTTTGTTAAGATTAGGAAGGACGTGTAGTGGTAGTACTGGTAATTTTGTTACAATTTTGCAATTCATGTGTTTGCATTTTGGCTTACAGTAGATTTATTTATATAAGCAAAAAAAAAATTTTGATTATATTGTAGGTAACATTACAGTATGTGATTTATTTCAGTTTAGGAAAGATGTCGCGTAATCTCTGATATATTTTGCATTACTTTTCATGTTTAAAGAGTGACAGGGCCCAAATAAAGGAATGTTGGAGCCAAAATGCCTGTACAGTACAGTCACCTGTTCTGAAAGGGTTAATGAAAGAGCAGAAATTATCACTCGGTCTTTCAAGTATATGTATTTATAATTGTTACGTACACTCGGGGGTATTAAGTGTTGTCATAGATTCCAGTGGTTTTCGCTCAAGAAGTGTTATTGGTGTCTTTATAATTACTGGGAAAAGTGCTTATCCCTCAGAGTATTAGTCAGTGTCCCAAACTTTGTGAAATATCTTAGAACACTTATTAACCTCGACCGTACGATTTTAATGACCAAAATGTTGTTGTGCAGATCTGTATATCCCGGCCCGGGCCTGCAGTCGAGCAGTCCAACACCAAGCCGACTAGATCACCTAGGACGCCTGGGTTGTCTTCATTCATCGGTAAGCTTTATAAGATTTAACATTTTAGCCTTTTCATTAATATTAAGTTGTTGTCTTTGCGAAGTAAATTTTTTAGTTAGATACAAATGAACTTTCCAATGTTAGTAAATGATTAATGAAATAAAAATTTATCATAGATTTATCTAGCTTAGCAAAATGTAAAGTACAGTAACCAAAAATGTACAGCACATTGTTAGGGACAGAGGTGCATGGGGGCGGTTCGTTCGTGGCCACCCCTTCGGGGATCACGGCGTCAGGCAATAGAATAGAATTTTGTGATACCGGTATATATTTATTGTTGTTGTTCCCCAAGCTGCCTGGCCGAACAGCCCCAAGGCCCCGAGCAAGGCCAAGGCCATAACCGAGTGCCCCCACAGAACCCTCCCTGCCGACCACAATAAAGCCTGGGTGACCGAAGCCACTCCACGGCGGGGAGCCGAGGAGGGTGCGGAAACGCCCGGGAAACCAAAGCCTCACCCAGGGCCCTGTGCCCCTCAGCAATTATGAAGAGAAAGTTGAGGGGCAAAGGAAAAATGTGACGCTTTGACTTCCAATCTTGGTAGATTGGGAGGTCAATCCACGGAAAAGACGCCGTCACTTGAGATTTGTAGTAGAATAAAGGGGCCCCTGCCGAAGGATAAGTCAGAAATAGAGAAATTTGAGTGCGTAGTGTGCAAAGGCGAGCTTGTGTTAAGAGATGATCCTGTGGCTGTGAATTTTGGAAATGAGTCTTTGGAGCTGGTGAACAAGTTTTGTTACCTAGGAGATACCATCTCTGCCGGTGGTGGGGCCGAGGCTGCCACTGTTGCTAGAATTAGGTGTGGCTGGGGGAAGTTCAGAGAATTGATGCCAATCCTGACCATGAAAAGAATGCCTCTCCCCCTGAAGGGAAAGGTGTATGCCTCATGTGTTAGAAGTGCAATGACGTATGCCTCAGAAACATGGGCCGTTAAAGTAGAGGATGTCAACAGAATGGAGCGTAATGAGATGAGAATGGTGAGATGGATGTGTGGGGCCAGGCTACAGGATAGAATAACAAATGTTGAGCTGAGGAGACGTTTAGGTATAAAGAGTATTAGCGAGGTGATGCGTACAAGTAGACTGGGATGGTATGGACATGTGGAGAGAATGGATGAACAAAATTGGGTGAAAAAATGCAGGTCTGTGATTGTGGAGGGAGCTGCACCAAGGGGTGGACCGAGGAAGACCTGGGATCGGACTATACGCGCCGATCTCAAATCCAAGAACTTGACAAGTGAAGCAGCCCTTAACAGGGTTGCCTGGAATGCCGCCATTAGGACAAGAGACTGAAACTGCACTTATGTGTGGAACACTCAGTCTTAAAATTTTATGTATGTATGTATCTAGAAAATATATAAGTAAAAGAAACAGTCAGAGTAAGCTATGGGTATGGCAGAGATCGCTCAGTTCTCACTCTGATAGACCAGCCCATCACCACATGACTAGAACCCAATCCTCTCGGCATCAGCTAGGAAAGGCCCTAGAAAGCCGCCTTTGATAGTAGTAGTAATATTATAAGGTTTATTAATTTAGTATTTTACTTTCAGGAACAAGTGCTGAAGATGATTGAAATGGCAATGTTCCCAGTGATCCAGATGTTTGTAGAAGAAGAAAGAACCAAACCATGTGAGAAGGTGAACATACTCAACAGTGCTCAAAGGTATTTATGCAGTCTTTTAATTACTGTAGTAAAGTCTATTTCTGTTCATGTCACGCTAAATTTAATCCCTTAGTAGGTAATTTATCAATGCTTAATGGAAAAATATGAAAGTACTATGTCTCTGCATCAGATCCAGACCAACTTTATATAATTAGCACCATATTTCACTACAAAATCTTCAAAATAAATGGGAACTTTTCAATTTACCATCAGTTGAAAAGAAACAGAATATAGTTTCTTGTTAGCCCTTCAACACTAGCACATAATGTTCATCGTATTCTGGTTGCCATTAGACGTTTTTCTTTAACTTAGCCTATAATCTATCTCTAGGCTTCATAGGGGTAAATACAGTCTCAATTGATCCTCTGAATAACATAGGTCCTTCTTAAACTGCATAAAATAATCTAATCTTAGCCAGAATCCAAGGTAAAGTGGCATCACGGTCAGCCTTGTCGTGTCACCATCACTGTTCGCCATTTACTTGCTGAATACCCGCGTTATTCACCCTTACATCGCCTCTGTTTTCGTACGAAATCTTACCATGACATTTTGATGGACTCGCCAACTTTCTCCATCTACCCAATAGTTTGTTTTGTAACATCTTGCTCACTCATTCATGACATTTGATTGTTCTCCCTCCCACTTACATCATATAGCCCTGATACATACCAATTGTTGGTAAATCCTTAGCGTTAGCTAAGGCCAGCCCTATGAGAGTCTCTTATAGTGACTCAGTGGTCTTAGGTTCATTGTATAATGTTTTCTAGAGTGTCCGAAGTGACGTCATGTTACCGGTACATTAAGTATTGATGATGCAGTTTTTACCACCATACACTTCCTGCTGAATAGCAAGGCTAGGGTGGATGCCCTAATGAATCAGGGACTTTTGAAGTGACGGTAAATTGCAAAGTTCCCATCAAGATTTCTAGGATATTTAAATGTTTTGTACTGAAATATGGTGCTAATTATACAAACTTGGTGTTAATAGGATGCAGACACATAGTACCGGTAGTAATATAGGTTATTTGAAAGGTTTTGTAATGAAATATGTTGCTAATTATACAAACTTGGTGTGTTAATAGGATGCAGACACATAGTACCGGGTAGTAGGTAGATATAGGTTATTTGAAAGGTTTTGTAATGAAATATGTTGCTAATTATACAAACTTGGTGTTAATAGGATGCAGAGACATGGTAGTTTCATATTTGTCCATTAAGTATCGAAAAAAGAGTAGCTAAGGGATTCAATTTACTGCCAGATGAAAAGAAACAGACTATAGTTTATTGTTAACCCTTCAACACTAGCACACAATCTTCATCGTATTGTGGTTGCCATTCAATTGATCCTCTGAATAACATAGGTCCTTTTTAAACTGCATAAAATAATGTAATCTTGGCCAGAACCCAAGGTAATAATATAAAAATGGGGTTATGGCACCGTTTCCATTTTTCTTTTGATTACACGGCCGACATATTGGATTATCGGCGCCTACGACTTAAGCTTGTTTATTTTTGATCAACTATGGATTATGTATTATTCTTGATTATTGATTTATTCCACCATTGTAAGCATTCCTAAGTCACTGTCCACTGGTTTTATGCATCGATTCGGACTGCAGAAAATCATCAATCAAGTGCTTTTGGCCCTGAGTCAAGCAGGAGTCGGCTCCGGGTTGCGCGATGAAAACTCGATTTGTCCGCCCGGGGGGGCCATCCGTGTTCTGTGGGTTAAAGGCTTTTGAAAAATGTTCATGGTATTTTTTCCTTTTTAACTTCATGTATAGAGCATTTGTAACGTTGATTATGATTTTGCTTGTTTTCCAGATCAACCCAGAACTTGAGTGAAGGAGGTTATCCCGGTGTGAGTGGTGCTGGTGGTGGTCGGCATCCCAGCAACCCCAGCCTGGCAATGGAGGAGGAACGTTACTACCAGAACGTCACCTTCCACCCTGACCCCCGCAACCGTACCCGCCCTGGTCCCGGCCACCCCCCCCCCCCCCTCCCTCCCTCCCCGCCCGCCTCACATGATGCCCCTGACCCCCCCCCCAGGTCAGACACCCGCCCAGCCTCAGCCTTCATGCAGCGGGAGGACATGTTGCACCTCGCACAGAGTTACAGCGCCCGGCCTGACAGCGGAATCTGCGGGCAGATGCCAAGATGATGGAGATGACAGAGGAGGTGCGGCAGCACGGGAAGACCCTAATGTGAGTATTTTATTTATATTGCTGTAATTATTATGAAAATTTAGCAAGAGTATGATAGTGGAAGGCTTCACTCTGATTTTGCTGATATTGTATTGTGGTTAATGTCAGAAAACTTTAATAAGGTTAGGAGAATATCTTTGAATCTTCTTCCTATCTTGATTAGCATAAGTAATTGTTTGTTTTATATATTACAAATATTTGAATATATTGACAACATTACTGTATGGGTGGATGGGACTCGTTAGCCTTGGTCGGCAACTCATCTAGGGGAGACAACCTTATACAAATCCGGGTGGATGGGACTCTCAGCCTTGGTTGGCGGAACCTGTCCAGGGGAATAAACCTGATACAAATCTGTACTGCTTACCTAAGGGTAAGGCAGGTTAGTGGGTGGATTAGCCGAACACCACTGTAGAAAAATAGTGCTAACAAGATACACAGAGGGCCTCGGAGTCAGACGGATCCTAAATTGAGTGGTCAATCCTGTAAGTCCTTCACTAAACTGGCTCGGGTTGTCCCTCTCAGAGAATAGGTCCGCTTGGGGGCATTCTGTGTATGGCCACCCTCGTAAGGGGAGTAAGGCGTCCGGCAATAGATAGATAGATAGACTGTATCACTGTGCAACAGTATACAAATGGTATATTTGTCAATTCTCCCACTTTTTGTAAGCCTTTCTTTACTAACACTATACTATCTTTCTAATTTCAAGCATATAAGGTCATTTGTTCCTAAAGTAAGTAACATTTTATTAGTGAATTTCACATTAAGCATGTCAGTAGTGGATAATTTTTCCCATTTTAATACATCAATCCCGGTAGGATTAACAAGCATTACCTTAAAAACCTATAATTTATTGTTCCAATGAGCTATATTTTATTTCCTGTAATTAGGCGATAAATCATGACTTCTATCCTCTGTAACTCATAAAGGGCTAGAGCAAATTGGCTGTAAACTATCACATCTATTCCGTGACTGACCCTTCCCAAATGGTAGAAATATTAGCTCGGTTACTCTAGTAGTTTTTGAGTTACAGAGGATAGAGGTCATGAATTTCACGCTTGCGATCATGTTTTCATATATATTGCCAGCAGGGGACAAATAAAACAAATAGGTGTCCAAATAGACAGGAACTTAACCGCGAGCGATCGACCTATGTAAACATGACGACCGTATGCCCGGATACTACATCCTTCCCTATATATTGTCAATACTTAGGCTTTGTATTCCTTAGTGTGTTATAGATTATATTTTATTGTCATTGATGTGGGTACCCTCGGGGGAAGGTAGCGTAATATCTGTGATATTGATGTGTGCCTTCTGTTGCAGATTATATGCAAACGCAGCGTCTAGTGGAGGGTAGCTGTCATGTTTGAATCATCAATCCAAAAAGAAACCTGAAGAAGAACACGACGACGATGACGAAGCTCTGCGACGCCAACAGAGCTATGTTGATCCAGCTTCCTTCCACCTCTGCGAAAGTACGGTATGTGTTATTTGATTAAGTTATTCTTGTAAAGTAAATAATGACTATTAGGCCTATACAGTATACCGATATTAGTCTTTGGAATAGTTTGTTTGACCAAGGGCTAATTTTGTTATACAGTCGGCCCCGCAAGGGTGCGATTCTCCAACCGTGAGGCAGATGTCCGTGTGGTGCTTATAATCCAAGGGTGCGAAAAAAGCAAAGCGTGCGTTTTTTTCGCCCAATAACCCCTGAAAAACATGAACTAAGGAAAGAATACCTGTACAGTATAGAAATGTGATTAGATATTAGATAGAATATGGGTATTACACTCACTTTGGATGGTTTATGTATGCGTGGAGGTTGGGATGTTGGTCTTACTGAGGGTCCGAGGCTGCCCCCATGCCCACATGGGGGCATTTTACACCTGCTGCCCCTAACCCACCGCCCAGGGCGATCGTGTTACCCACCAAAACAAAAGTGAAAGTTCTTGATTTAGAACAGAAAAAACAGTTACTAGACATGTTGGCTAGAGGTGAGAAACAGGCAAAGGTGGGTAGACATTTATTCAGTACCCCTTATATTTCTAGAAGCCCTCCTAATAGTAAAGTTGAGGGGCATACACTGAAGCATTGCGCAGCTGCGGTGTTCTCTGTATCATTGTTTTTTTGAGCATGGTATTATTGAGCCAATAGAAGGTAAACTTAGCTTGGATTATATGTAACCCTGTGAGTATTATGATCCCGTTGTTGTTGTTGTTCCCTAAGCTGCCTGGCCGAACAGCCCCGAGTCCCTGAGGAAGGCCATGGCCACGATTGGGCTCCCGTTGTTGTTGTTATTGTAGTTATCAATTAAGAAGATTATTGAGTTATGACCAAGTTGTGAAAGGTAGCGGTACTGTAATATTTTGCAGTGATATTTGTACACGGTCCCATGGCAGTTGGGCCGGCTGACGGTCGGGCCGCCGTCCATGTAGTGTTTACATTATTCGTATGCTCGCAATCACGTTCTCGTCTATTTTGACTGGCATGGGATACAAATAGGTTGATGAGGTTCCCCTCAACCCCCGTGACTTATTGTCACCATCATATATATTGGCATCAAGGGGGGGGGGGGGGGGGGAACAGTACACTGCGGGCCAACCATGCCGTGGGCCAACCTTCCTAAAGTGGAATTAAAATGTTCAGGCAGTAACATTAAGTCTTAGTATTATGATGCCTTTATTGTGGCTATCAATAGACACTTTTGACTCAGTTTATGAAGATTTTTTTTGGAAAGCATGGAGTTCCACTGCTTTTATGCATCGATTCGGACTGCAGAAAATCATCAATCAAGTGCTTTTGGCCCTGAGTCAAGCAGGAGTCAGGTCCGGGGTGCGCGATGAAGACTCGATTTGTCCGCCCGGGGGGCCATCCGTGTTCTGTGGGTTAAAGGCTTTTGAAAAATGTTCATGGTATTTTTTCCTTTTTAATTTCATGTATAGAGCATTTGTAACGTTGATTATGATTTTGGTTGTTTTCCAGATCAACCCAGTGTATTGACAGATTTCTCAATTATATTGTGGATAGCATTAGACAAAGTTAGTTTTGTGTTCTTTTATGTTCTGGGTGTGGTGTCCCGAGTTTGAGTCCCAGGAGGATCATATGCTTTCATTAGTTTAGTCTAGTGCATTGGGGTTTGTAATGGTGGATTAGTGTTAAGAACAGGGTGTTCTTTAATTTCAAAATTGTATACTGTATTTCTAAAGCGTTATTTCCACAGTGATTTTGATCATTTCTTTTATCTATATTGTGTCATCACTGTTTTGGCCTCATAGGGGTAAATACAATCTTGATAAAACCTCTGAACAAGATAAGTCCTTCATAAACTGCATAAAATCATCTACTCTTAGCCAGAATTAAAGGGGTTAATGTGTGTGACAACTGTGACAAAGTTTGTTGGTATGACATATGCGAGTATAACTTGTGTTTAAGTATTGGTACAGTAGTACAGTACATTGTAATATGGTCCGAGCGCTAGTGAATTGGTACAGTATTGGTACAGTAGTACAGTACATTGTAATATGGTCCGAGCGCTAGTGAATTGGGATTTTGGTGTTCTGAATTTTGAAAAGTAGAAAGTCAAGATTATTATTATTTTATTTACCTGTACTTTTATTGTAAGTGTACTGTATTGAAATAATTAATTTTTACAGTAGTAATAGTAGTACTGTATTATAAGCTTTAGTAATGTACTATTTTACTTTCAGGAACAAGTGTGAAGATGATGATTGGCCAATCTTCCCAGTGATCAAGATGTTTCAAGCTGAAAATACACAACAGAAAAGTAAAGGTAATGTGCACTCTTTTAGTTACTGAATTACTTAAGGAGTGCGTGCGGAGTTACATGGAGGGATAGACAGACTAATGAGGAAGTAAGAAGAAGGTGTGGTGTGGAGGTAGATGTGCTGGAAAGTGTGAAAAGGAACAACTTGAGATGGTTCGGCCATATGGAACGTATGGAAAGCGAGAGAATGACTATGAGGGTGTACGAGAGCGAGGTGGAGGGACAAGAGAGGGAGAGGTAGACCGAATGAGAGGTGGAAGGATGGAGTGAGGAAGTACATGAACGAATGCGGTGCTGGTTGGGGGGAGGGGTGTCGACTGACTGGGGACAGAGGTGCATGGGGGCGGTTCGTTCGTGGCCACCCCTTCGGGGATCGCGGCGTCAGGCAATAGATAGATAGACTATACTGTAGGTCTCCCTCACTATCCAATGCCCTGATTTATGATATTATTATAGGTTTTTAGGTGTTTGGGTTTGGGTTTTGGCTGGTCCGAGAACGCATCCCATTTACCCCGTTAATTTTAGGGTTCGCTATATGATTTTTCTATATAAGATCGGGTTTTCAGGAACGTAACCCAATCGTATATCGGGAAACCTGTATAATAATAATAATGATAGTAAGCATGTTACTTATTTCTCATAAGTGCCAATTTTTCCAAAGAATTCACTAGCGCTTGGAAAGAGAAAGAAAAAAGAACAAAATCAATGCATCAAAAGAAAGCTTATATACAATATTATTTTTATTAATCTCACCACCACACCCCCAATGAAATTAATTAAAGTATATATGATCCACCGGGATTCGAACCCGGGTTATCACACACATATTTGTGCCACCTTAACCATTACACCACCACACATTTAACAATCACTAGCAGTGGCAAAATAGCCTAAACTCTATAGCCATCTGTCATGACACCTCTCAAAGAGAAAAGTCTTAAGTTGTCTCTTGAAGCATTCAACAGAACTCAGTTGTCTCATGGACAGCGGCAACCTGTTATACAACCTCGGAGCCATGTAGGAGAATGACCTCTCAAAGAAAGAAGACTGCTGGAAAGCCCTTGGTTCATCAAGACGAAAAGGGTCATTGTCATGACGCACAACTACACCATGGTGTGCCGGTGGGCGCCTGATAGGTCTAGGTCTTTCTTACCCCTTCAACACTAGGACGTTATTTTCATCGTATTCTGGTTGCCATTAGACGATTTTCCTTAACATATCTCGGCGGATCATATATACTTTAATTAATTTCATTGGGGGTGGTTGGTGTTGTGAAATTAATAAAATATAAATATAATCTATCTGTAGGCCTCATAGGATAAATATGATCTTGATAAATCCTCTGAATAACATTGGTCCTTCTTAAAGTGCAAAAAATCATGTAATCTTTGCCAGAATCAAAGGTAAAGAGGCGTCATGGTGCTAAACGGGTTAAGGTGATCATAATCATCCGGTATCAGTGGAGTTTTTCAGTGTATTAGACAGATTTCTCCATTATATTGTGGATAGCATTAGACAAAGTTAGTTTTGTGTTCTTTTATGTTCTGGGTGTGGTGTCCCGAGTTAACTGTCTTCGTGGTGCAATGCATAAGTGTGTTGATTTTCGGTGTGAGCGTCCTGGGTTCGAATCCCCGGACTGCCACATGTGTTTGTTAATTTCATTAATCGAGTTTAAGAGTAAAGTTGGTTGATGGCGAGAACATAATAATGAAGAGTCCCAGGAGGATCATATGTCTTCATTAGTTTAGTCTAGTGCATTGGTTTTTCTTTTAGTATACTTTTGACAATCCGGCGCCCTGTTTGGAGGCATTATGTCCAGGCCCCAAGTCCTCCTGGGAAACAACTGTGCTCGGTATGCTGCCGGCCAGGACCCCCTCGGGGGTGGAGGAACAAAGCAGAAAAGTGGTGGAAACGTCGTTCGGGTGAAGGAAAGCGTGCTCCGTGTCTGTGCCTTCAATGTCAGTGGCATAAATGATTTTAGCAAGAGAGAGTGTCTGATGCGAGAGCTTAAAGATGGATGTGTGGATGTGTGGGGTAGGTGAGACGCACCTGTTGGGTTCTGGAGTGTGGGATGGTGAGAGTGAGCATGATTTGTGGGGTGGGGAAGGATGGGTTGTCTGGTCTGGATTGGATGCAGGATATAAACGTAAGAAAAAGGAAGGGGTAGCAGTAATTTTGTCAGAAAGGTTGAGGAAGTGTGTGAAAAACTATGGATGCGTGGACTCAAGAATTGTATGGTGTGAGTGCAAGATTGGGATAGATAGGTATACTTTTATGTGTGTCTATGCACCAGTCAACCAAGAAACTGGGAAAGGTGCGGAAGAAAATAGAATATTTTGGAATAAAGTCAATAAATGTATAAGAGAAAGGCAAGAGTGTACACAAGTAATATTAGTAGGCGACATGAATGGTAGAGTTGGAAACGAGGAGATAGAAGGTATAGTAGGTAAATGGGGTGTGGAGGGTAGGAATATGAATGGTGACTTCCTTTTAGAAGTATGTGCGGAGAGAGAGATGTTTCTGGCTAACACATTTTGTGAACATCGTCACATTCATAGATATACATGGCACAGAGGTGAAGGTGAGCAGGAACAGAAATCTCTAATTGACTACGCCATGATGGACTCCGGACTAAAAGGAAGAATTTTAGATTCAAAAGCTGTAAGAGGTATGCTGACGGGATCAGACCACTATACAGTGCTGACAAAAGTGAGGATAAGGAAAGAGTGGAAATATGAGAGGAAAGAGAGAAAACTGACAGTAGAGAGAATAAATGTGAGAAAATTAAATGAAGAATGTAATGCAACAAAATACAAGGACATCCTGAAAGAGACTATAAAGGACATGGATGTTATGATAGATCTGGGAAATACTGTAGACGAAGTATGGAAAGGTACAAGAGACCTCATGATTAAAGCAGCTGAGAAAGTATGTGGGAAGAAAACCTTTAAAATGTGGAAGAAGAAAGGTAATGCATGGTTTAGTAAAGAGATAGAAGAAATAGTGAAAAAGAAGAAAGAGAGTTCAGAAAGAGTTTGCTGCAAAAGAATATACCTAGAGAAACTAGAGATGCGAGGAAAGAAGAATATAAACATTTGAAACAAAGAGTGAAGAGGGCGATACAAGACGCTAAAAGGAAGACAGATGAGGCATATGGGAGAAAGATTAGTGAACAGTTTCTGAATGACAGGAAAGCATACTACAGAGCTGTGAAAGAAGACAGAGTGTCTCAGGTGGTAGGATGAGGGACATGAATGGGTAAATGATAGAGGGTGATGGTGTGGTGAAAGTATGGAAAGATCATTTTAGTAGCTTAGCTGTAAAGAGTAGGGGGAAGGCAAAGATCTCATCCATAGAAATGGAGAGAGGTAGAATAAACAGGGTAGTTGAAAGCCAGATAAGCAGAGAAGAAGTAAAAGAAGCAATCAATAGACTTAAAATGGGCAAAGCTGCTGGAGTAGATAACATCCCAGGTGAAATGCTGAGATATGGAGGAGAAGAAGCTGTTGACATAATGCATAGGTTATGTAAATTAACATGGGAAAAGGAAAGTGTACCAGAGGACTGGAGGAAAGCAGTGATAGTACCCTTGTACAAAGGGAAGGGTAGTAAAGAAGAGTGTAAGAATTATAGGGGATTTAGCTTGCTTAGCATACCTGGATAGGTACACGCAAGAGTAGTAACACAGAGGCTACAGAAGATAACGGATGACAAAATAGGCGAGGAACAGGGAGGTTTCAGAAAGGGCAGGGGCTGCGTTGACCAGATAGCCTCAATGCGATTGTTGGTAGAGAAGTATCTGGCCAAAAACAGAAAACTCTATGCAGCATTCATGGATTTGGAAAAAGCCTACGACAAAGTAGACTGGGAGGGCCTGTGGGATGTGTTAACAGTATATGGTGTGGGAGGAAAGTTGCTAATGGCAGTAAAATCTTTTTATAGGAATGCAATGGCAAATGTGAAGGTAGGGGATAAGTTAAGTGAAAGTTTTGAGGTCAATGTAGGTGTAAGACAGGGATGTGTCATGTCAGCTTGGTTGTTCAATATATACATGGATGGAGTGATTAGGGAATGTAGGGCTGTATCAATGGGTGTGGGAGCTAGACTGGAATCAGAGGGAAGAACATGGAAGATTTTAACATGCCTATATGCGGACGATGCAGTCCTGTTGGCGGAAAATGCTGAAGAACTTCAGAGAGTGGTCACTGACTTTGACAGGGTATGTGAAAAGAGAAAGTTAAAGGTCAATGTAGGGAAATGTAAGGTAATGGTGTTTGAGAGAAGAATGCATGAAACTATAGATTTTAAGGAACAATATAGAATCAAGAAAGAACACAAGAAAAGTTGTAAAATAAAATTGAAAAATGAAGTACTAGAAGAGGTTGAAAGTTTCAAGTATTTGGGAGCTGTACTATGCAAATATGGTAAAATGGAGAGTGAGATAAAAGAGAGAAAAATGCAAGGGAGAAAAGTGATTGGAGAACTTGATAGTATTCTCAAAGGAAGAATGGTTAGCCAGGAAGTCAAAAAGTCACTGAGAAACAGTGTGCTGCTCCCAACACTCTCGTATGGAAGCGAGACATGGACGGCAAGTGACGAGGACCTCTTCAAACTAAGAGCTGTGGAGATGAGCTTTTTCAGAATGGCAGCTGGCATGAATAGGCTAGATGGGCCAAGTAATAGGGAAGTGTATGAGTCCTTTGGAATGGAAGAGCAGGCTTTGGGCATTGATTGTGGTGTGGTTGAGTGGATAAAGATAAGTACTTTGAGGTGGTATGGTCATGTTCAGAGAATGGATGAAGACAGAATGCCAAGAAAGATATATGGGAGTCAGGTGAGTGGAACCGCTAGTAGTGGAAGACCACCTATGGTATGGGAAAAGAAAGTGGAAAAATATATTGAAGAAAAACTTCCACGTAGTGGAAGGGGCATTGTGGCACGGGCAAAGGAGGCATGTCTTGACAAAGTAGCTTGGAGACGTTTCTGTCATGGCCATCCTCTAGTGGGGGTTTCCCAGGGGGAAGCAAGGCGTCGGAGATGATGATGATGATGAGTGCATTGGTGTTTGTAATGGAGGATTAATGTTAAGAACGGAGTGTTATTTAATTTCAAAATGTTGTTGTTGTTGTTCCCTAAGCTGCCTGGCCGAACAGCCCCGAGTCCCTGAGAAAGGCCATGGCCACGATCGGGCTTTCCCACAGAGCTCTCATTGAGTGTAGATTGTGTTGTTGGCGTAAGTGGTTGTGTGAAATGCAGGCTTCTATTATGTGTTTAATGGTATGGGGTGCTGTGTTACATCCCGGGCAGGCGTCGACAACGGAGTCATCCAGTCTCTTCTGATAGCTCAGGAGAGCTGGATGGTGTCCGCATCTCAGCCTGGCCAGGTGGACTCTGTCCTCGCGAGGAAGGGAGGATTCGGAAGGATGGATTTCGGGAGGTCGTGCATGCAGCTGCGTGTTGTCTGTGAGTGAGTGGATGGATCGGCGAGAGATATGAGTATGGATGTGCTTCTGGAAGTTGGTTCGGGGTGGGCAGGGAGGGAGAGAGGACAATAATTGTGTGTGATACCGTGTGCTGGGTGTTGTTTTGATATTTCTTGGTGTCTGTGGGTGTGTTGCCATGTAGTTTAGTGGGTGGTCTTGGTTTGTGGAGGCTGCTGCCAGGAATTGAGTGCCTCTCATGTCCAGATGGTCTTTGACTTTGAGGATTTTGGTTTCTTGATGTAGGTGATCTGTGGGTGCAGTAGTTGTGCAGCCTGTAATGATCTTCAGGGCTTTGTTTTGAATAGTCTGTAAGGTCTTATGATGTGTTTCAGCTATTAGAAGCCCAGGGTGGGCTTGCGTATTCCATCACTGATCTTATGTATTGTTTATATTGTGGTGGTAGTTTCTTTGTTGTGTCCAAATTTTGTGTGAGCAAGTGACCTGAGGGCGTTAAGTCTGGGTGTCAGTTTCTTTTTAATGTTTGTGGTGTGCTGTTTGAATGTCATATGAGTATCATATGTTACTCCTAGGATTTTGGGTGTGTGTGTATGTGTTAGGGGTGTGTTCTTTATGGTGAGTTGAGGGATGTATTCGTGTTCTCCTGTCCAACTTGTGAGCAGGGTTGCGGTGGATTTGGCTGGGGCTAGATTAAGTCTGTTTGTAGTGCACCAGCCATGTAGTGTGTTGAGATAGGGTTGAAGGAGATCTGTTGCTCTTTTTGGGTCATGGTGTGTGCATGTGAGCGTTATGTCATCTGCATAGGAGGCTAAGTTTATTTGGGGCGTATTGGGTGTAGTTATATCGTGCATGTACAGATTGAAGAGTGCGGGCGATAGGACGGATCCTTGTGGGACTCCGTTTGGAAAGTTTCTGATTTTAGATGACTGACCGGCAAAAGATACGTGTGCACATCTGCCTGCTAGGAAGTTGGCCAGCCACCTTTTTGTGTTGTTGTGCATGTTTGTGTTTTAGATTTTGTTTGTTAGGTTGTGGCGGGGGATGGCATCGAAGGCTTTACTAATGTCGAGTGTGGCTAATAGTGATCTGTGTGGTGGTCTAGCTGAGTTGATGCCGTTGAAAGCTTTTTGTGTAAGGTCTGTGAGAAGAGTGTTTGTGGAGTGCAGTGGCCTAAAGCCATGTTGTGTTGGAGCTAGGGGTAGGTCAGGTGTAATTAGTTGTAATACTAGGCGTTCCATGACTTTGGAGGGGGAGCAAAGGAGTGTGATGGGGCGGTGCGAGGAGGGTAGCGTGGGGTCTTTGTTGGGTTTGGGGAATGTGATGATGATACCATGCTTCCAAATGTCTGGTATTGTGTTGTGTGAATAGCTGTAGTTTGATATGTTAGTGAGTGCTTGTATGCCTTGTGGTCCCAGGTGTCTGAGGTGTATGTTGCTTATGTTGTCTAGGCCACAGGCGGGTGAGTGCTTGAGATTGTTGATGATATGCTTTGTCAGGTGATTGGTGAAGGGTGTATAGTCAGGGTCTGTGGGGAATTGTCTCTTACGTCGGATGACACGTCGGTCGTCTTTGTGAGGTTTTAGGTGGCCGACATGTGAAAAGTGATTGATGAGAGTGTTTGCTTGTTGTTTACATGAAGGAGTAGAGTCTGTTGTTGTGATTGCAGCATATGATTGTGTTGTGTTGCTGTTGGAAAGTGTGATGCTGTTTAGTGTTTTGTATAGTTTTTTGGGGTTTGTTTTGTGATCAAGTGTTTGTAGGAAGTTATTCCAATTTAGTTTTTGTTGTTCTTGTATTTTGTTGTTAGTTTGGGTGTTGAGTGCTTGAATTTGTTGTGTGATGTCTTGTGTGTGGGGTGCTGGGGAGTGTTTCAGTATGTCGCGTTGTCTGATGAGGTTTTGAATTTCTGGTGTGAAGTTGGGGTTGTGTCTTTTTCTGTTACCTCTTGGAATGTGTTTCTTGTCAGCGTTTTGGATAGTTTTATTGAGTATGTGTACAGCATTGTTGATGTTAGTGATGGGTGTACTGTTTAGAGTTGTGAAGTGTTGTTCTGTCTCATTTGTGAATGCTTCCCAGTTAGCTCTTTTATAATTGGTGTATGTGTGTTTGTGGCTAGCTGGGGTGAGTCTGGTTTTGGTGGTGATAATGATCGGGAGGTGGTCAGAGCCTAAGGTTCTGACCACCCTCCAGGATGTTGTGGGGGCGAGTTCTGGGGAGCAAAAGGTGATGTCTGGAGATGATGGGTTATAGAGGGCTTGGTGAGGAATATGGGTATGTTGATGGATGTCGTTAAGGATGATGAGGTTATCGGTTTGGTTTTGTAGTACCAGCCCTCTGTCTGTGTCGGGGTTGTCGACAAACCAGGCCGACGTCTTGGCATTGAAGTCACCACCCAGGATGATGTGTGGGGTGTTTGTGATGTGTTGTAAGTGTGGTCTGTATTTCAAAATGTTGTTGTTGTTGTTGCTGTTCCCCAGGCTGCCTGGCCGAACAGCCCCAAGGCCCCAAGCAAGGCCAAGGCCATAACCGAGCGCCCCCACAGATCCCTCCCTGCCTACCACAATAAAGCCTGGGTGACCGAAGCCACTCCATTGCAGGGAGCTAAGGAGGGTGCGGAAACGCCTGGGAAACCAAAGCCCCACCCAGGGCCCTGGTCCCCTCAGCAATTATGAAGAGAAAGTTGAGGGTCCTTTGTTGTTGTTGTTCCCTAAGCTGCCTGGCCGAACAGCCCCGAGTCCTTAAGGAAGGCCATGGCCACGGTCGGGGTTTCCCACAGAGCTCTCAAATAGTGTAAATTGTGTTGTTGGCGTAAGTTGTTGTGTGAAATGCAGTCTTCTATGATGTGTTTTATGGTATGGGGTGCTGTGTTACAACCCGGGCAGGCGTCGACGACGGAGTCATCCAGTCTCTTCTGATAGCTCAGAAGAGGTGGATGGTGTCCGCATCTCAGCCTGGCCAGGTGGACTCTGTCCTCGCGAGGAAGGGAGGATTCAGAAGGATGGATTTCGGGAGGTCGTGCTTGCAGCTGCGTGTTGTCTATGAGTGAGTGGATGGAACGGCGAGTGATATGAGTATGGATGTGCTTCCGGAAGTTGGTTTGGGGTGGGCAGGGAGGGAGAGAAGACAGTATTTGTACTTACACTAGTTGTACTTACACTAGTTGTATTTGCGGGAGTGACCATGCTCGTTAATTCCCACCTCCTAAGATATGTTTGTCATACCGTGCTTTGAAACTATGCACTGATGGTGCAGACACTACTTCAGCTGGCAATTTGTTCCACCCACTAATCGAGTTGGTAGGATATCTTTTACTTTTCAGATCAGATTTACTATTAAGCACTTTTAGTTTGTAGCTGTGTCCTCTTGTTCTCTCACCTCCATCCCTCTCTATGAAGTTTTCTTGGTCGATTTTGTCAATACCTCTAACACATTTGTATATCTGAATTTGCTGTCCTCGTTTCCTTCTCTGTTCCAGTGTAGGTAGATTCAATCTCTCGAGCCTCTCTTGGTACTCCAAATTTTCCAAACCTGGAATCATCCTCGTAGCTGCTCTCTGTACCCTCTCAATTTTGTGGATATGTTTCTTCATGTGAGGGGACCACACTACAGATGCATATTCCATCCTGGGTCTTATTATTGCCGTTATTATTTGTTTCATGGTGTTTTCATTAAGATAATTGAAAGACATCCTGATATTTGCCAATAGTGGTAGTGATTCTCTCACTATCTTATTTACGTGGCTTTCTGGAGACATGTTATCCTTAAATTCTATCCCCAAGTCTTTTTCTGTTTCTGCTTTGGGAATCACTTCGTTTCCTAGTTTATAATTTTTTCTAGGTCTGTACTTGCTTTTACCCATTTCTAGAGTCTTACACTTCCCTGCATTGAATTCCATATTCCATTTGATGCTCCATTCATGGATCTTTTGCAAATCTGCTTGGAGGTCAAGGCAATCCTCCTGGGTTCTGATCGTTTTAAGCAGCTTAGCATCGTCCGCAAACATGCTCATGTAGCTTGTTAGTCCCTCAGGTAATACTTGTAATATTTACAAATATTAGAAACATGATTGGGGCTAGGACAGATCCTTGTGGTACTCCACTCGTAATTTGAGTCCAGTTTGACGATTTCCCCCTTACTGTTGTTCTCATCTGTCTTCCGCTAAGGTTGCTCTCCATCCATTTCAGCAGTTTGTCTCCTACTTTTCCCTCATGTTTTAATTTCCACAGCAATCTCTTGTGTGGAACTTTGTCAAATGCCTTTTTAAAGTCTAGGTAGGCACCGTCTACCCATCCTTCCCTCTTGTCCACTGTGTCTATTACTCTAGAGTAAAAACTCAACAAGTTGCTTACACATGATCTGCCTCCTCTGAATCCAAATTGTCGGTCAGTAATTAATCTTTTGGATTCCAGGTAGTTCACCCATTTGTCCCTTATTAATCCTTCCAGAATCTTCATGAGGATGCTCAATAGTGATACAGGTCTATAGTTCAGTGGTTTATCTCTGCTTCCTCCCTTAAATATAGGAATAATGTTTGCTCTTTTCCATTCTGTAGGTACTATCCCTGTGTCCAATGATTTGGTCATTATATCATATAACGGTATACTCAGTTCCTTGGCATTTTCTTTAATAATCCAGCCTGATACTCCGTCCGGTCCGGCGGCTTTGTTTGGATCCACCTTACTCATTTTGTCTATGAGCTCTGGTCTGTTAAATGTGACTTCCGGCATTTCCTCTGTACCTATCTCATTGGTTTCTGGTGCAATGAATTCTCCTTCTTTTGTAAATACTGATGCAAAATTTCTATTTAGTTCTTCCGCAATTTCTGTATCCTCTTCTATGATTCTGTTTCCACTTTTAATCTTTACGATCGTGGCTTTTATCTTCCTTTTGCCGTTTACAAACTTGAAAAACATTTTTGGATTCTTTTCATAGTTCTCCACTATACCTTTCTCATGGTTTGCCTCTGACCTCCTCCTCATTGCTGTGTATTTGTTTCTCTCCTCTTTATACTTTTGCCTGTTATCTTCCGAATCCCAGTTTCTCATCTTTTTCCAGGCTTTGTTTTTTGCTTCCTGTGCATGCCTACATTCGCGGTTAAACCATACTTTGCGATTACTTGTTTTCCTTTTTTTAATGTACTTCGGGACAAAAGTTTTTATACCAGTATCATAGATCTCCATGAATGCCTTGAGTTTTTTGTCTACCTCACTTTCAGATAATACCTGATCCCAATTTTGTGACTTGAAAAAATACCTTCGAAATCGGTTCTGGAATACATCCAGTGATTTTCCTTGTGCTTTTCCCTTCCCTTGGGTAGATTATACTTCAATAGTAAGTCTATGTCTAGAACTGCATGGTCGCTTTTTCCTAGTGGGCATAGGTACTGAATACTGTACTTTGAACCTCCTCCCTTCTTGTGTGTGATAGCGTGTGCTGGGTGTTGTTTTGCTATTTCTTGGTGTCTGTGGGTGTGTTGCCATGTAGTGTAGTGGGTGGTGTTGATTCGTGGAGGCTGCTGCCAGGAATTGAGTGCCTCTCATGTCTAGATGATCTTTGACTTTTAGGACTTTGGTATCTTGATGTAGGTGATCTGTAGGACAGCATTGTTGATGTTAGTGATGGGTGTACTGTTTAAGGTTTCAAAGTGTTGTTCTGTCTCATTTGTGAAAGCTTCCCAGTTAGCTCTTTTATAGTTAGTGTAAGTGTGTCTGTGGCTAGCTGGGGTGAGTCTTGTTTTGGTGGTGATAATGATCGGGAGGTGGTCTGAGCCTAAGGTTCTGACCACCCTCCAGGATGTTGTGGGGGCGAGTTCGGGGGAGCAAAAGGTGATATCAGGAGATGATGGGGTGTAGAGGGCTTGGTGGGGAGTATGGGTATGCTGATGAATGTTATTGAGGATATATAGGTTGTCTGTTTGGTGTTGTAGGACCAGCCCTCTGTGTCGGGGTTGTCGACAAACCAGGCCGACGTCTTTGCACTGAAATCACCACCCAGGATGATGTGTGGGGTGTTTGTGATGTATTGTATTTGTGGTTTGTAATAATTTGGTACTGTAGGTCTGTAACATTTCAAAATGTTATACTGTATTGCTAAAGAGTTAGTTATTTCCACAGTGATTTTGATAATTTCTTTTATCTATATTGTGTCATCACTGTTTTGGCCTCATAGGGGTAAATACGATCTTGATAAATCCTCTGAATAATATAGGTCCTTCATAAACTGCATAAAATCATCTACTCTTAGCCAGAATTAACCCTTCCTGCCCGGGTGTCAGTGTGAAAGGACACCACGAAAGAAGGGCAGGAGCCTGGGTGTCCTGTTAATAGGCAGTAAGCTTTCAAGCCTATTCAGCTTGGTCTGAACGCTGTGCATCCGACACATGTAAACAAAGCCGATCGTTGCGTCACCGCACCTCCGAAAACAATAAGGAGACGTCGGATCAATGTTATTGTTGTGACGTCAGACGAAATTAGTGTCTGAAAAGCTCCGATATTGTCAACATCGCGGAAAAATTCGCTCCACAGAAATCGTCATCACAACTGAACCAGTTGACTTAGAGAGCTCTACTCAATGCCAGTCTACAGATTGGGAACCGCACTACGTTTATAGATGCGTGGGAAATGTGTAGCAGTTAAACTAAACAAAAATACGGTAGCCTAGGGCTAGACGTTTTTCGGCCAGATCGCCCGGGTAGCCCACACTGTCCTTTGGAGGACCAGCCTGGGCCAGGAGGGTTAAAGGTAAAGTGGTATCATGGTCCTGCATTAACCCGAAAACGGCGAGGGGCGGGTATTGAACTAGCTCCCCATGGGCGAGCATATTGGCTCCATTCAGGCCTATAATCGTCATTTTACGATAAATATCGTTATTACTTATTCATATGAGCCTATTTTACCTTCACTATGAAGATAGTAACCTGTAACAACAATAAAAGAAGTGAAAATAAAAAAATTCTGGTCAAAATTGCGAATATAGATGGACCAGCCCATTCATGAATTATGGAGAAAATTGAGGCAACCCCTCCCTCCACGAGGCCTCAAGCCACACTGAGCCTACTCATACACACACTCGGTTATGTAACACACCCGCTAGGCACGTAAGCACATCCTCCACACAGTTTGCTAATGTTTGCACAAAAATATACCAACGAATTAGGGAATAACAGGGAAAATAGGTGATAATTGAAGGGGGAGGGGAAAGGGAGGAAGGAGGGGATGTGGATGAGTGATATGAGGTATAGGGGAAAAAAAACAAAAACAAATGTTTAGTGCTACTGGGGCTGTTTAAATGTATTTTTTAGGCCTCCCTCTTATGAGCTTTGCAGCCGTTTACGGGTTAATGAAGTGTTTCAGAGTATTGACAGATTTCTCCAGTATATTGTGGCTACCATTCGACAATGTTAGTTTTGTGTTGTCCTATTTAAAAAAATAGTAATTCCTTGAACGTGATGATAGTGCGTTGTTATGTGTGCGATTAGTTTGCTTGTGAAAGAGATTAACTTGCTCATGTAGTGATGTGCGCTGTATGTGGTTGATTCTATCTATATCTATTGCCGGACGCCTTACTCCCATTACGAGGGTGGCCATACACAGAATGCCCCCAAGCGGACCTATTCCCTGTGAGAGGGACAACCCGAGCCAGTTTAGTGAAGGACTTACAGGATTGACCACTCAATTTAGGATCGGTCCGACTCCGAGGCCCTCTGTGTATCTTGTTAGCACTATTTTTCTACAGTGGTGTTCGGCTAATCCATCCACTAACCTGCCTTACCCTTAGGTAAGCAGTACGGATTTGTATCAGGTTTACTCCCATAGACAGGTTGCCAACCAAGGCTGACGAGTCCCATCCACCCGAATTTGTATAAGGTTGGCTCCCCTAGATGAGTTGCCGACCAAGGCTTACGAGTCCCATCCACCCTTATTTCATAACTTTATCTTACTAAAGCGTTGTTTCCATACAGTGATTTTGATTAGTTCTTTTGGCTTTGTATTGTCTTTGTCCCAGTTTTGGTTTGGTTTGTTTGCAAGTTTTACATTTTAATTTCATAGTTTTATTTTGCTAAAGCATTGTTTCCACATATCAATTTTGATTAGTTGTTTGCCTTTATATTGTCTTTGTCCCAGTTTTGGTTTGTTTGTTTTGCAAGTTTTAAAATTTAATTGCTGAAGCGTTATTTCCACATAGTGATTTTGATAAGGTCTTTAATCTATATTGTGTCCGTCCCTTTATTGGTTTGTTTATTTTGATAAGGTCTTTAATCAATATTGTGTCCGTCCCTTTATTGGTTTGTTAATTTTGATAAGGTCTTTAGTCTATATTGTGTTCGTCCTTTTATTGGTTTGTTTATTTTGCAAGTTTTACATTATAATTGAGGTTAAAAAGTTTGTGGGAAGCAGAGGATTAATACAGATACTGGTGTGTAGTTATATTAACTTTATTCTGGCTATCATTAGCCTGTTTTTATTAAGTTTAACCCTTTTGCTGCGGCTATGTTTAGGCTATTTAGGGCATATTCAGGCACTCCTGAATGATAAATCAAGCATCTGCATTAAATGAACTGTATTCTTCCTAAAACTAGGCGAAAATAGCTTCAAAATGAGACCAGAACGGGCCCCGTAGGTGGCCTGGTTCACCCGCAGCGGTGGCAGTGAAACGCGGGAAACCCGCTATTTGGTAGCACTCGTTCACTAGGCAACACTGTTGTGAGAGGCAGAGAGACCCGCGCGAGACACAGTCTACCTCAGTGAGCCGCTCGCTGCTCTGAGGGTCGGAGGTGGGCCCCTCACGCTTCCGGCCACTGACACTCGATTTCTAGGGTTTTTACAGGCTTTTAAAGCCTGGAAATTGCTGTAACTTGCCAAAACATTCCAGAACGTCACCCGCAGCGAATGGGTTAAGGAGAACCTGTGGGAGTTATAGATTCATTGCAATAGTTTTGTATCCCTTTGATTTCTTTAGGTTGTTCTTAAGTTGAGTACAATTATCTGTCAGTAACTGTAACCCTCTCAGAATTATCTATATCTAAGGCACATTCCCCATTGTTTTTATTGTTTTATTTCTTTATTTATTTATAATTATTTTTAGCTGGGGGTGGTCGACTTAACACAGAGCTTCAGAATTATGGGATGCATACATACATACAATTTTAAGCCTGAGTGTTCCACACATACGTGCAGTTTCAGTCTCTTGTCCTAATGGCGGCGTTCGAGGCAACCTTGTTGAGGGCTGCTTCACTTGTCAAGTTTTTGGATTTGAGATCGGCACGTACAGTCCGATCCCAGGTCTTCCTCGGTCCACCCCTTGGTGCAGTTCCCTCCACAATCACAGACCTGCATGTTTTCACCCAATTTTGTTCATCCATTCTCTCCACATGTCCATACCATCCCAGTCTACTTGTACGCATGACCTCGCTAATACTCTTTATACCTAAACATCTCCTAAACTTTTAATCAAATCTCCTAGTGTTCCATCTCTATAGAATATATAGATAGAACTCTAAGAGATTTGATTAAGTTTAGGAAGAATAGTTGTATTCATCTTTGGAAAACTGTCCTTCATCAGGGACTAATTTTGTTGTACAATACCGGTGTTACATTTGTTTTATTATATTGGGGGTAACATTATTATGTTTTTTCCACCAACCAACTTCACCTCTAGGCTCTAAATTCAATTAATGAAATCAACAAATACATGCGGCACTCCAAGGACTCGAACCTAGGATACTCGCATCTAAATTGCGCGCACTTATGCATTACGCTGTCAAGACAGAATACCGGTACTGTATTATTGTTTCCACATAGCGAATTTCATTAGTTCTATCTATCTATCTATCTATTGCCTGACGCCGCGATCCCCGAAGGGGTGGCCACGAACGAACCGCCCCCATGCACCTCTGTCCCCAGTCAGTCGACGCCCCTCCCCCCAACCAGCACCGCCTTCGTTCATGTAGTTCCTCACTCCATCCTTCCACCTCATATTCGGTCTACCTCTCCCCCTCTGTCCCTCCACCTCGCTCTCATACACCCTCTTAGTCATTCTCTCGCTTTCCATACGTTCCATATGGCCGAACCATCTCAAGTTGTTCCTTTTCACACTTTCCAGCACATCTACCTCCACACCACACCTCCTTCTTACTTCCTCATTAGTCTGTCTATCCCTCCATGTAACTCCGCACGCACTCCTTAAGTAATTCATTTCCACTGCTCTCACTCTTTCATTAGTTGTGTTGTGTTTTTACAGTGTTTGTATAAGTTTTGGTTTGTTTATTTTGCAAGTTTTACATTATAAAAAAATACAGTTTAGGAAATAATTGTGATAATCAGAGGGTCAATTAAGATCATTTATTCAGTACCCCTTATATTTCTAGAAGTCCTCCTAAAAGTATAGTTGAGGGTCATACGCTGAAGCATTGCGTAGCTTTGGCGTTCTCCGTCGCATTGCCCTTTGGAGCATGGTGTTATGAAGGCAATACAGGGTAAACTTACCTTGGATTGTTTTCTATTTTCACAGTTTAATTTCTGATAAATTTATAAGCATTTGTCCACATAGATATTGTTTAGTGTGTTGTTGTTTCAATAGTTTTGTTAATTTGAACCATAACTGTTTAGTTTGTTTATACTGTATTGTCTTTGTTGTTTAGTTTGCAAGTTTTACATTTTAATCTATATCTATATTATGAGAAATAAGTAACATGCTTATTATTATTATCTATCTATCTATATACTCAGGCTCAATCCCCACTTTTCCTATACAGTATATAATAAATGTGCAATCCCTCCAGGGTGATGGTGCTGAACATACTGCAGGAGGACGGGGTGGCACTGTGCCGTGAGGATCGGCTGAAGGAGGCTGCTCACCGCTTCTCGTACGCTCTCCGCAAGTTACCACAAGACGAGGAGGAAGGAATAAGGAGAATCCCTACAGAAAATTATATATTGAAAAGCCAGACCTATGAGAGTTCCGTATAGAGCTCAGTGGTCTGATTAGATGAAAGCAAATAATTTATTGAAAATTAAAAATATCCAAGGCTACAGAAAATTAGTCATGGATAATTTTGGAAGCAGTATAGTCTTGTAATTTATAGCAATTATTTATAGTGTTGAATTGGGAAGTTAGGAATATTATTACTCATTGGATCTCAGGCAAATACCCCTTTGCTGGGGTGGCCGACACTAGACAGAGCCTGAACAGAAACAACAGCCAAAGTTCCGGGACCATTTCATATTTTCATCATACAGTAGCCTATATAGTTTTGTATATCTCGGGCAAATACCCCTTTGGTGGGGGGTGGCCGACACTAGACAGAGCCTGAACAGAAACAACAATTAAAGTTCCGGGACCACTTTTGCGCTCCCTTACCCGTTTCTCTGGCTCGTCGAGTAGGATAAATATTTGTTGTTGTAGTGAAATATGTAGGTAATTATGAACATACACACTGTAAATACATGACTCCTTGAAAGGTAGGAACAACATGTATCTATTTATATACTCTGGCACATAGCCCACTTTAGTTTTGTGTATTTAGATTTTTATTAAGGTTCACTCTTTGGACGATTTTATTGATGGATTTATTTATTTATTTTTGTACTGGACGCTGTAATTCCCGTGAAGGGGCATCCATGAACATTGTGTGTTTGTCACAAATTGCTAGTGTATAGCTGAATAGTGGGTTAAATGTTTGTTTTTTGTTGGGTTGTTGTTGTTCCCCAAGCTGCCTGGCCGAACAGCCCCAAGTCCCCGAGCATGGCCAAGGCCATAACCGAGCGCCCCCACAGAAGCCTCCCTGCCGACCACAATAAAGCCTGGGTGACCGAAGCCACTCCATGGCGGGGAGCTGAGGAGGGTGCGGAAACGGCCGGGAAACCAAAGCCCCAGCCAGGGCCCTGTGCCCCTCAGTAATTATGAAGAGAAAGTTGAGGGGCAAAGGAAAAATGTGACGCTTTGGCTTTCAATCTTGGTAGAATGGGTTGGAGTATACGGTACATTTTGTTATAATTATTGTTTGGAGTTTCTTCTTTATAATGCATTGTAGTTTAGTTGTATGGTCTTGGCTTGGTGTTTATTTGTTTGTATTATTTGTTGTCATTAATGTTTCTATACTTTTGGGTTTGCGTTTACTAGTTTGTATTGTTTTGTGTTTGGCATTTTCTAGTCATAGGTTATGTTTTGTTTGTATAGGGTAGCCTTGGGTTGTAGTTTATTTTTAGTATTGGGTTGGAGTGTAAGTGTTTTAGTGTTTTGGTTGGAGTGTTCTTTATAATGGGTGGTTAGAATTTACCGTTGTATTTTTGGCCTTGCGTTTACCGTTTTCTACAGTTGTTGGTTGGTGTTTTTCAGTGTTGTATAGTTTTGGCTTGGCATTTTGATTTTCTATAGTTTTGGTTTGGCATTTGCAGTTTTGTATAGATAGTTGTTGCTTGGCGTTTGGATTTGTTATAGTTTTGGCTTGGGGTTTCCAGTTTGCTAGTGTTAATTGGATTTTACGATTAAATAATCTTTGGTTGTATTTTACTACTTTATAGTGTTGTGTTTGATTTGACCAATATATTTATTTGTCTTGTTTTGGCTTGGCATTTACGGTTTTGTATAGTTTTGGCTTAGCATTGACTACTGTTCTATAGTTTTGGGTTTGAGTTTAGCGTTTGTTATAGTTTTGGCTTATAGTTTAGCATTTTTGAGTGTTGGGATGGATGAGTGTTCAGTTTTGTAGTGTTTGGTTGGATTTTATGGTTTAGTTTTGTGATGGAATTTATTAGCATTGTTTAGCTTTGTGGTTGAAGTTTACCTAAAGTTATTTGTTGGTTTGAGTATTTGTATGATCTTTGGTGTGATTTTAGCATATTGTAAGTTTGGCTTGGGCAAACTGTGGGTCCTTAATTGCCTCAATTTATTCGGTCTGAAGTGGACATAGCTTGAATAAGATGATAATTTGAAGTTTAGAGAGCCTAGAAATTGTTTGATGCATTGAAAACTGTATAGAGGGACTCATCCCAAAAAATAGGTTGTCCAAAATTTCCAAAGAGTTATGAATTTTGGATAAAAGTGAGTTTACTATACTGTATATTATGTGGAAGGTATGACTAGTGTAAAGGTGGTATGACACGAGCGGTTTTTCCATGGATATTTATCATTAACCCGTACAGTAGCGTTGACGTCCTTTTGTTACTATGATTAGGACTATTGGACACTTGTATTCAGATTAGGAAGGATCTGTAGCAATTATCAGGGTTCGACTGACTCAACCAAGGCTTTTACCTAGCACATATCCTTCGTAAGCTGCACACAAGTGTGTGAAATAGTAAAAAGGTAAGACACGTCGCTGGTACTGAAAGGGTTAACACTGGTCTGGCAGCATATGAGGTCAACATTACCAATATTTGTGTCACCTAAATTTATGTTTTGTCAGTGTAGTTTCCGATGCCCGTGGACAAATTTTCCAAAAATGTTGCCAGAATAATGTTAAGCATCAAATGTTGACTGCTCTTGTGTGATAATGGTTTAGTTATTTGTAGTTTATATTGTGATTGTCCCACTGTTGGTTTGTTTATTTGTTAAGTTTTACAATGGAAGTTGTTGGTTTTTCATTTTAGATTTGATATAATTGATTGAACGTTAGGAAGCTATTGTGTGATTTATTCCAGGTGATGCTAAATGTCATATTTTCATATTACAGTATATACTTTTGTATGTATATGTAAGGCAAATAGCCCTTTGCTGGGGTTGGCCGACACTAGACAAGTATATAGTTTTGTATGTATGTATGCGGACTCCCGTTGGAACTGTTTTATGCAGACGATTTAGTCCTAATAGCTGACAGTATGCAGGATGCTGAAGCCAAATTCCGAGAGTGGAGAGAGGGCATGGCGAGCAAGGGTTTAAGAGTCAATATTAACAAAACCAAGGTTATGCATTGTAGTTTGAGACGAGGCAATGTGGAAAAGAGCGGTGCATACCCATGTGCAGTGTGTGGAAAGGGAGTGGGCGTTAACTCAATTCAATGTAGCATCTGTCGATGTTGGGTACACCATGGGAGTAAGCGCTGTAGTAGAATAAAGGGGCCCCTGCCGAAGGATAAGTCAGAAATAGAGAAATTTGAGTGCGTAGTGTGCAAAGGCGAGCTTGTGTTAAGTGATGATCCTGTGGCTGTGAATTTTGGAAATGAGTCTTTGGAGCTGGTGAACAAGTTTTGTTACCTAGGAGATACCATCTCTGCCGGTGGTGGGGCCGAGGCTGCCACTGTTGCTAGAATTAGGTGTGGCTGGGGGAAGTTCAGAGAATTGATGCCAATCCTGACCATGAAAAGAATGCCTCTCCCCCTGAAGGGAAAGGTGTATGCCTCATGTGTTAGAAGTGCAATGACGTATGCCTCAGAAACATGGGCCGTTAAAGTAGAGGATGTCAACAGAATGGAGCGTAATGAGATGAGAATGGTGAGATGGATGTGTGGGGCCAGGCTACAGGATAGAATAACAAATGTTGAGCTGAGGAGACGTTTAGGTATAAAGAGTATTAGCGAGGTGATGCGTACAAGTAGACTGGGATGGTATGGACATGTGGAGAGAATGGATGAACAAAATTGGGTGAAAAAATGCAGGTCTGTGATTGTGGAGGGAGCTGCACCAAGGGGTGGACCGAGGAAGACCTGGGATCGGACTATACGCGCCGATCTCAAATCCAAGAACTTGACAAGTGAAGCAGCCCTTAACAGGGTTGCCTGGAATGCCGCCATTAGGACAAGAGACTGAAACTGCACTTATGTGTGGAACACTCAGTCTTAAAATTTTATGTATGTATGTATGTGTATGTAGTGTATATCTTAGGCAAATAGCCCTTTGCTGTGGGTGGCCGACACTAGACAGAGCCTGAACAGAAACAAGACTTAAAGTTGCGGGAGCACTTTCGCGGTCCGTGACCCGTTTGTGTGGCTGGTCGATTAGGAGAAATATTTGTTGTAGTGAAATATGTAGATAATGATGAAAAGTTGGCAAGAAGTTGATGCAGACAGTGTAGTTTTATAATTGTGCATTGTGTATGGATAAGTGTTGTGTTAAATGAGTTATTAAAATTCCAGTACAGTATAATGTAAAAGTCCCTCTTACAAGGGCACGCCCTAGCCCTGTTAAATGAAGGGAGTATATGGCGTTAAAAAGTGCATCTCTACATGCTAGATAATTGAGTGAGTTGCGTCAGCATATGGAAGCATGTGGAGGCGGGTCATTCGTGGCCACCCACTCAGGGACTGGCTTCTGGCAATAATAAGATAGATCTGTTTGAAGTGTTCAATTTAAATAGGTAATTTAGATTGTTAATATTGTTTTGTTTTGCTTGATTATGAATGCAAATGTAAAAGTTTCAAAGTAAACAAACCAAAAGTGGGACAAAGACAATATAAATATAGTTTGTAATTACCGGTATGTTTCGATAGATAGATATGTAAGTTAAGTATGAAAGTATAAATATGAAACCAATAAATGTATTGTATTAGATTATTATTACATTATGTTGATTGTGTTATAGGTGTGTAGGCTATGTATATACTGAGGCACATACCCCATAGCTGGTGGGGTGGCTGAATTGAGTGTTTATTTTAATTATTTTTACATGCAGTACACTCAATGTCACAAATCGTGGCTTTAAATGTATTTTTAAGTATTTCGAAGGGATTGAAACTGTCTTAGTATTTTGACTTAGTTTATAAATATTGAGTGTATTTGACTTAGATTCTACATTTTGAGTGATCATATGTGGAGTTTGATGATTTTGAAAGATGGACAAGTCGAGACTGTATTATAGTGAGGCACATAACCCTTAGCTTGGGGTGGCCGACTCGAGAGATTGTTATTATTTGTATCGATTGATTATGAATGTATTTTGTAATGAGTTTGAGATAGATTGATAACTTACATTGTATTTGATTGATATTTATAGGTAGATACCCAACTTAGATACATATTACTGTATTACATTATGTTGATTGTGTTATAGGTGTGTAGGCTATGTATATACTCAGGCATACCATAGCGGGTGTGAGGGGTGGCCGAATCCAGACATATGTTTATTTTAATGATTTCGCTATGCAGTACACTCAATGTCACAAATCGTGGCTTTAAATGTGTGTAGCTATCCCAAACGGAATGAAATCGTGTTACTAATTTTGACCTAGTATATAAATGTTGTGTGATGGTATGTGCAGTTTGATGAATGAGAAAGATGCACAACTCGAGACTGTATTTATGTATGCCTATGTATTATACTGAGGCACTTAACCCTTAGCTTGGGGTGGCCGACTCGAGACTATTAGATATTAGTTGTTTGTAATTATTGTATGTGATAGATATTAAAGTAAGATTGATAGATTCCTAGTGTTGTTATTCGATAGATACAGTATTAATGTGTGATTGTATTGATTGTTTATTGTATTATATAGAGAGTGATTAAATGTATTGTTTTTGTATTATATAGTGTTATTATCTTTATTAGTAGTGGGTACCCCTTCGTGGATGACGGCGTGAGGCAATAGATAGATAGTAGTAGTGTTTATAGTAATAGAAGTAATGTAGTTATTATTGAATATTAATATGTATACAGTTTCCATTTGCATGTGTATTAAATAAAATATGTACATATTGTTTGATAAGCATCATATAGGTTAGGGGCCAATATTATAGTGGCGTCATTCAATAATTAGATAGCTCCCCAACCCCCCTTACACTGTTCTATGTTTTTACTATATAATGACTATTATTATCATTACTTTCTCTCATTCTCCCCTCTTCTACTCCTCCCTCCCTCTTCTGGTCTCCCTTCTTTCTCCTCCCTGTTCTGCTCTTCCATCTGTTCTCCCTTGTCTCTCTCCTCCCTCTTCTGGTTTCTGCTCTCCCTTCCCTCATTTGCTTCCCACCTTCGCTCCTCTCCACCCTCTAATATCTCATCTGCTCTCGCTTCTTTCTCCTTTGTACTCTTCCCTCATCTGTTCTCCTTTCTCTCCCCCCCCCCCTCTTCTGCTCTCTACTCTCCTCCCTTATCTGCTCACCCATCTCCCTTTCTCCTCCCTCATCGTCTCTCTCCCTCTTCTGCTCTCCTTCATTTGCTTCCACCCTCTCTCATCCCTCTAATGGTCTCCCTTCTGTCGTCCCTCTGCTCTCCACCCTCTAATCTCTGTCGCTCCCTCATTTGCTTCTCTGTCCTGCCTCTTCTGCTCTCCCTTCTCCCTCCCTCATCTGCTCTGTCTCTTTCCCCTCCCTCATTTGCTCTGCCTTCTCTCCTCCCTCATCTGGTCTCCCTTCTTTCTCCTCCCTCATCTGCTCTCCCTCATTTGCATCCCTCTAATGCTCCCTCATTTGCTTCCCCCCTCTCATCCCTCTAATGGTCTCCCTTCTGTCGTCCCGCTGCTCCACCCTCTAATCTGTCGCCCCTTTCTCCCTCATCTGCTCTGCTCTTTTTCTCTTCTCTTTCCCTCATTTGCTCCCCCCCCCCCCTTCTCTGTCTTTGCCCTCCCTCTTCTGCTCTCCTTTTTCTCCCTCATCTGCTCTTCTCTTTGTCCTCTCTTCTGCTCCCCTTCATTTGCTTGGCCCCCTCTCTCATCCCTCTAATGCTCTCCCTTCCTCCCCCCCCCCTCTCTGTCCTGCCTCTTCTGCTCTCCCTTCTCCCTCATCTGCTCTGCTCTCTTCCTCCTCCCCCTCTTCTGCTCTGCCTTCTCTCCTCCCTCATCTGCTCTCCCTTCTCTTCTTCTCTCCCTCATCCCTCTAATGCTCTCCCTTTCTCCTCCCTCTAATGGTCTCCCTTCTGTCCACCCTCTAATCGGTCGCCTCCCTCTTCTGCTCTCCTTTCTCTCCCTCATCTGCTCTGCTCTTTTTCCTCCTCCCTCATTTGCTCCCCCCCCCCCCTTCTCTGTCTTTGCCCTCCCTCTCCTCTCCCTCATTTGCTTGCCCCCTCTCTCATCCCTCTAATGCCCTCCCTGTTCTGCTCTCCATTCCCCCCCCCTCTTCCTGCTCTTCTCTTTGTCCTCTCCTCCCCCCTTCTCTGTCTTTGCCCTCCCTCATTTGCTTTCCCTTCCCCCCCCTCTCCCCCCCCCCCTCTGTCCTGCCTTCCCCCTGCTCTCTTCCTCTCCCCTCCCTCATCTGCTCTCTCCTCCCTCATCTGCTCTCTCCTCCCTCATCTGCTCTCCCTTCTCTCATCCCCTCTCCCTTTCATCCCTCTTCTGTTCTCCCTCGTTCCCTCCCTCTAATGCTGTCTCTTCTGCTCTCCCTTCCCCCCCCCCCTCTCTTCTGCTGTCCCTTGCTCCACCCCCTCCCTCCATCATTTGCTCCACCCTCTAATCTCTTTTGCTCTCTCTCTCCCCCTCTTCCTCTCCTTATTTGCTCCCCCCCCCTCCCCATCATTTGCTCCACCCTCTAATCTCTCTCTCCCCCCTCTCCTCCCTTGCTCCCCCCCCCTCCCTCCATCATTTGTCCCCCCTCTAATCTCTTTTGCTCTCTCCCCTCCCCCTCTTCCTCTCTCCCCCCCCTCCCTCCTCTTTCTCCCCTCTAATCTCTTCTCCCCCCTCTCCTCTCCCCCTTCTCTCCCTCTTCTCTCCCTCCCCCCTTCTCTCTCCCTCTCCCTCCCCCCCTCTCTCTCCCCTCCCCCCTCTCCCTTCCCCCCCCATTCTCCTCCCTCTCTCTTCCCCCCCTCTCTCCCTCCCCCCCCCCCTCTCTCCTCTCCCCCCATTCTCCCCTCTCCCTTCCCCCCCCATTCTCTCTCCCCCTCCCCCCTTTCTCTCCCTTCCTTCCCCCCCATTCTCTCCCCTCTCTCCCTTCCCCCCCCCCATTCTCTCCCCTCTCTCCCTTCTCCCCCATTCTCTCCCTTCCCCCCCCCCATCTCTCCCTCTCTCCCCCCCATTTCTCCCCCCCCTTCCCCCCCTCTCTCCCCCCCCCCCTCTCTCCCTTCCCCCCCACTCTTTCCCCCCCCTCCCTTCCCCCCCATTCTCTCCCCCCTCTCCCTTCCCCCCCATTCTCTCCCTTCCCCCCCATTCTCTCTCCCTTTATATTCCAGGATGTATGGCAATTTATTAATAAAGGATATAATTTAGAAATGTGTTATTTTGACCTATATACAATATACAAACAAAATTAAAAGCAAATGAAAAATAAAATAAAAAACCAAAGAAAAAATAAAACTAAAAAAGAACCTTTTTTTTTATAAGATTCTTGGGGTATGGGTACGCTTCTGGAATCTGGGTAAACTGTCTTAAGACAGTTGGATAGTGGGTAAACTGTCTTAAGACAGTTGGATAGTGGGTAAACTGTCTTAAGACAGTTGGATAGTGGGTAAACTGTCTTAAGACAGTTGGATAGTGGGTAAACTGTCTTAAGACAGTTGGATAGTGGGTAAACTGTCTTAAGACAGTTGGATAGTGGGTAAACTGTCTTAAGACAGTTGGATAGTGGGTAAACTGTCTTAAGACAGTTGGATAGTGGGTAAACTGTCTTTATGGCGCTTATGGCGCTTATGGCGCTTATGGCGCTTATGGCGCTTATGGCGCTTATGGCGCTTATGGCGCTTATGGCGCTTATGGCGCTTATGGCGCTTATGGCGCTTATGGCGCTTATGGCGCTTATGGCGCTTATGGCGCTTATGGCGCTTATGGCGCTTATGGCGCTTATGGCGCTTATGGCGCTTATGGGGCTTATGGCGCTTATGGCGCTTATGGCGCTTATGGCGCTTATGGCGCTTATGGCGCTTATGGCGCTTATGGCGCTTATGGCGCTTATGGCGCTTATGGCGCTTATGGCGCTTATGGCGCTTATGGCGCTTATGGCGCTTATGGCGCTTATGGCGCTTATGGCGCTTATGGCGCTTATGGCGCTTATGGCGCTTATGGCGCTTATGGCGCTTATGGCGCTTATGGCGCTTATGGCGCTTATGGCGCTTATGGCGCTTATGGCGCTTATGGCGCTTATGGCGCTTATGGCGCTTATGGCGCTTATGGCGCTTATGGCGCTTATGGCGCTTATGGCGCTTATGGCGCTTATGGCGCTTATGGCGCTTATGGCGCTTATGGCGCTTATGGCGCTTATGGCGCTTATGGCGCTTATGGCGCTTATGGCGCTTATGGCGCTTATGGCGCTTATGGCGCTTATGGCGCTTATGGCGCTTATGGCGCTTATGGCGCTTATGGCGCTTATGGCGCTTATGGCGCTTATGGCGCTTATGGCGCTTATGGCGCTTATGGCGCTTATGGCGCTTATGGCGCTTATGGCGCTTATGGCGCTTATGGCGCTTATGGCGCTTATGGCGCTTATGGCGCTTATGGCGCTTATGGCGCTTATGGCGCTTATGCTGCTTATGGCGCCTATGGCGCTTATGGCGCTTATGGCGCTTATGGGCTTATGGCGCTTATGGCGCTTATGGCGCTTATGGCGCTTATGGCGCTTATGGCGCTTATGGCGCTTATGGCGCTTATGGCGCTTATGGCGCTTATGGCGCTTATGGCGCTTATGGCGCTTATGGCGCTTATGGCGCTTATGGCGCTTATGGCGCTTATGGCGCTTATGGCGCTTATGGCGCTTATGGCGCTTATGGCGCTTATGGCGCTTATGGCGCTTATGGCGCTTATGGCGCTTATGGCGCTTATGGCGCTTATGGCGCTTATGGCGCTTATGGCGCTTATGGCGCTTATGGCGCTTATGGCGCTTATGGCGCTTATGGCGCTTATGGCGCTTATGGCGCTTATGGCGCTTATGGCGCTTATGGCGCTTATGGCGCTTATGGCGCTTATGGCGCTTATGGCGCTTATGGCGCTTATGGCGCTTATGGCGCTTATGGCGCTTATGGCGCTTATGGCGCTTATGGCGCTTATGGCGCTTATGGCGCTTATGGCGCTTATGGCGCTTATGGCGCTTATGGCGCTTATGGCGCTTATGGCGCTTATGGCGCTTATGGCGCTTATGGCGCTTATGGCGCTTATGGCGCTTATGGCGCTTATGGCGCTTATGGCGCTTATGGCGCTTATGGCGCTTATGGCGCTTATGGCGCTTATGGCGCTTATGGCGCTTATGGCGCTTATGGCGCTTATGGCGCTTATGGCGCTTATGGCGCTTATGGCGCTTATGGCGCTTATGGCGCTTATGGCGCTTATGGCGCTTATGGCGCTTATGGCGCTTATGGCGCTTATGGCGCTTATGGCGCTTATGGGGCTTATGGCGCTTATGGCGCTTATGGCGCTTATGGCGCTTATGGCGCTTATGGCGCTTATGGCGCTTATCGCACTTATGGCGCTTATGGCGCTTATGGCGCTTATGGCGCTTATGGCGCTTATGGCGCTTATGGCGCTTATGGCGCTTATGGCGCTTATGGCGCTTATGGCGCTTATGGCGCTTATGGCGCTTATGGCGCTTATGGCGCTTATGGCGCTTATGGCGCTTATGGCGCTTATGGCGCTTATGGCGCTTATGGCGCTTATGCGCTTATGGCGCTTATGGCGCTTATGGCGCTTATGGCGCTTATGGCGCTTATGGCGCTTATGGCGCTTATGGCGCTTATGGCGCTTATGGCGCTTATGGCGCTTATGGCGCTTATGGCGCTTATGGCGCTTATGGCGCTTATGGCGCTTATGGCGCTTATGGCGCTTATGGCGCTTATGGCGCTTATGGCGCTTATGGCGCTTATGGCGCTTATGGCGCTTATGGACTTATGGCGCTTATGGACTTATGGCGCTTATGGCGCTTATGGACTTATGGCGCTTATGGACTTATGGACTTATGGACTTATGGACTTATGGACTTATGGACTTATGGACTTATGGACTTATGGACTTATGGACTTATGGACTTATGGACTTATGGACTTATGGACTTATGGACTTATGGACTTATGGACTTATGGACTTATGGACTTATGGACTTATGGACTTATGGACTTATGGACTTATGGACTTATGGACTTATGGACTTATGGACTTATGGACTTATGGACTTATGGACTTATGGACTTATGGACTTATGGACTTATGGACTTATGGACTTATGGACTTATGGACTTATGGACTTATGGACTTATGGACTTATGGACTTATGGACTTATGGACTTATGGACTTATGGACTTATGGACTTATGGACTTATGGACTTATGGACTTATGGACTTATGGACTTATGGACTTATGGACTTATGGACTTATGGACTTATGGACTTATGGACTTATGGACTTATGGACTTATGGACTTATGGACTTATGGACTTATGGACTTATGGACTTATGGACTTATGGACTTATGGACTTATGGACTTATGGACTTATGGACTTATGGACTTATGGACTTATGGACTTATGGACTTATGGACTTATGGACTTATGGACTTATGGACTTATGGACTTATGGACTTATGGACTTATGGACTTATGGACTTATGGACTTATGGACTTATGGACTTATGGACTTATGGACTTATGGACTTATGGACTTATGGACTTATGGACTTATGGACTTATGGACTTATGGACTTATGGACTTATGGACTTATGGACTTATGGACTTATGGACTTATGGACTTATGGACTTATGGACTTATGGACTTATGGACTTATGGACTTATGGACTTATGGACTTATGGACTTATGGACTTATGGACTTATGGACTTATGGACTTATGGACTTATGGACTTATGGACTTATGGACTTATGGACTTATGGACTTATGGACTTATGGACTTATGGACTTATGGACTTATGGACTTATGGACTTATGGACTTATGGACTTATGGACTTATGGACTTATGGACTTATGGACTTATGGACTTATGGACTTATGGACTTATGGACTTATGGACTTATGGACTTATGGACTTATGGACTTATGGACTTATGGACTTATGGACTTATGGACTTATGGACTTATGGACTTATGGACTTATGGACTTATGGACTTATGGACTTATGGACTTATGGACTTATGGACTTATGGACTTATGGACTTATGGACTTATGGACTTATGGACTTATGGACTTATGGACTTATGGACTTATGGACTTATGGACTTATGGACTTATGGACTTATGGACTTATGGACTTATGGACTTATGGACTTATGGACTTATGGACTTATGGACTTATGATCTTATGGACTTATGGACTTATGGACTTATGGACTTATGGACTTATGGACTTATGGACTTATGGACTTATGGACTTATGGACTTATGGACTTATGGACTTATGACTTATGGACTTATGGACTTATGGACTTATGGACTTATGGACTTATGGACTTATGGACTTATGGACTTATGGACTTATGGACTTATGGACTTATGGACTTATGGACTTATGGACTTATGGACTTATGGACTTATGGACTTATGGACTTATGGACTTATGGACTTATGGACTTATGGACTTATGGACTTATGGACTTATGGACTTATGGACTTATGGACTTATGGACTTATGGACTTATGGACTTATGGACTTATGGACTTATGGACTTATGGACTTATGGACTTATGGACTTATGGACTTATGGACTTATGGTGTTATGGACTTATGGACTTATGGACTTATGGACTTATGGACTTATGGACTTATGGACTTATGGACTTATGGACTTATGGACTTATGGACTTATGGACTTATGGACTTATGGACTTATGGACTTATGGACTTATGGACTTATGGACTTATGGACTTATGGACTTATGGACTTATGGACTTATGGACTTATGGACTTATGGACTTATGGACTTATGGACTTATGGACTTATGGACTTATGACTTATGGACTTATGGACTTATGGACTTATGGACTTATGGACTTATGGACTTATGGACTTATGGACTTATGGACTTATGGACTTATGGACTTATGGACTTATGGACTTATGGACTTATGGACTTATGGACTTATGGACTTATGGACTTATGGACTTATGGACTTATGGACTTATGGACTTATGGACTTATGGACTTATGGACTTATGGACTTATGGACTTATGGACTTATGGACTTATGGACTTATGGACTTATGGACTTATGGACTTATGGACTTATGGACTTATGGACTTATGGACTTATGGACTTATGGACTTATGGACTTATGGACTTATGGACTTATATGGACTTATGGACTTATGGACTTATGGACTTATGGACTTATGGACTTATGGACTTATGGACTTATGGACTTATGGACTTATGGACTTATGGACTTATGGACTTATGGACTTATGGACTTATGGACTTATGGACTTATGGACTTATGGACTTATGGACTTATGGACTTATGGACTTATGGACTTATGGACTTATGGACTTATGGACTTATGGACTTATGGACTTATGGACTTATGGACTTATGGACTTATGGACTTATGGACTTATGGACTTATGGACTTATGGACTTATGGACTTATGGACTTATGGACTTATGGACTTATGGACTTATGGACTTATGGACTTATGGACTTATGGACTTATGGACTTATGGACTTATGGACTTATGGACTTATGGACTTATGGACTTATGGACTTATGGACTTTTTAGGTGTTTAGGGTTCTTTCGGGCTTGAGGGCTTCAATATAATAAAACAATACAATACAATTTTATTTTATTTATTATTATTATTATTATTATTATTTTATTTATTTTTATTTTTTTCTATTATATTTATATATTTTACAATATCTATTTTTAAACATTCAAATAGATTTTATTTTTTATTCCAAAAATGTATACTCTATTTTTTAATCATTTAAAATATTGTTGTTTAAAAGTGAAATATTGTTTAAAACTCCTATTGTTTAACAGTTTCACATCGAAACATTGGAACTCGAAAGTTTTAATGTATTTGAAGAGAAGTAATGCAGGAGGAGGTAGGGATCAGGAACTCAGAAGTGTGGGAAGCCATGAAAACACTGAACTTGGGGAAAGCACCAGGAACAGATAGTGTGTGGGGAAATGTTGAGGTATGGTACAGAGCTACTGATAGAATGGGTATGGAAAATGTGCAAACTACCATGGGAGAAGGCGAGTGCACCCAATGACTGCAAGACTGCCATAATACTCCCCCTATATAAGGCCAAAGGGGAAAGAAGAGTGTGGTAACCACTGAGGAATATGTCTTCGAAGCGTAGTAGGGAAGGTATACAGTAGGGTATACAGTAGGGTAGTCATTCAGAGAGTGAGATTGAGAATGGAGAAATGAATAGGCGACAAGCACGGACGTTTTACAAAGGGAAGAGGATGTGTACATCAGATTTTTACCCCAAATTGTGGTGTGGAGAAGTATCTGGAGAACAAACAAAAGGTGTATGTTGCCTTTATGGACTTTGAGAACACCTATGACAGAGTGGATAGAGAAGGTTTGTGGAAAGTACTAACAATATACTGAGTAGAGGGCAAGTTGCTAACAAACAGTGAAGAGCATGTATGAGGGTGCAAAGGCGCCAGTACGTGTGGAGAGTGAGCAGAGACACTTCTTTGACCTGAATGTTGCTTTCAAACAGGGGTGTGTTATGTCCCTGTGATTGTTTACTGTATATATGGATCAAGTCATGAAACAAATACTATCAACAGCAGTGTATCGCTGAAAAGGGAGGCAATTGAGTGGAAGCTACCTATACTGCTCTTTGCGGATGATACAGTTCTGATGAGTGATAATGAATGGGAGTTGCAGGGTCTGGTAAATGAGTTTGGAACAGTGTGCGAAAACACAATTTTTAAGGTAAATACAGTGAAGAGCAAGGTTATGCTCTTCGAAAGGCTTGAAGTCACAGAGTGTGAGGTGAAGCTGAACGCTCAGGCTATGGAAATCGTCAACTCTTTTAACTATCTGGCCACTGTGTTGAGTAAAGATGGGACTATGGATGAAGAAGTGCGGGACAGGGTACAACAGGGGAAGAGGGTTGTAGGAATGCTAAAACCAGTAACAAGAAATAGGGTAGTCCGTATGGAAGTGAAGAAGTCCTTGCATGACAGTGTGGTAATCCCGACACGGACTTTCGGAAGCGAAGCATGGACGTTGGTTGAGAGACTCAGACCAAGAGTGAGAGCAGTGGAAATTAATTACTTAAGGAGTGCGTGCGGAGTTACATGGAGGGATAGACAGACTAATGACGAAGTAAGAAGGTGGTATGGTGTGGAGGTAGATGTGCTGGAAAGTGTGAAAACGAACAACTTGAGATGGTTCGGCCATATGGAACGTATGGAAAGCGAGAGAATGACCAAGAGGGTGTAAGAGAGCAAGGTGGAGGGACAGAGAGGGAGAGGTAGACTGAATATGAGTTGGAAGGATGGAGTGAGGAAGTACATGAAAGAGGGCGGTGCTAGTTGGGGGGAGGGGCGTCGACTGACTGGGGAAGAGGTGCATGGGGCACTTCATTCGTGGCCACCCCTTCGGGGATCACGGTGTCGGGCAATAGATAGATAGATTTGTATAAAGTTAACAATTTTCAGAACATTTGCAATATTGAACTTTAAAACTGTGCTAGTGTTTAAAAGTTTCACGTGGAAACATTGGAAGTCGAAAAATGTATACTGTATTTCTATAAAGTGTGAAAATGTCCAGAACATTTGAAATATGGAACTTTAAAACGGTGCTATTCTTTAAAAGTTTCACGTGAAAAAATGGAAAGTCAAAAAATGTATACTGTATTTATATAAAGTGTAACAAATTCCAGAACATTTGAAATATTGAACTTTAAAACTGTGCTATTGTTTACAAGTTTCACGTGGACAAATTGGAAGTCGAAAAATGTATACCGGTACTGTATTTGTATAAAGTGTGAAAATGGCAAGAAAATTTGAAATATGGAAGTTTAAAACTGTGCTATTGTTTAAAAGGTTCACGTGGAAAAAAGGGAACTCGAAAAATGTATACTGCATTTCTTTAAAGTGTGCAAATGTCCAGATAATTTGAAATATGGAAGTTTAAAACTGAAATAGTGAAGTTTAAAACTAATATTTTTTTAAAAGTGTAATATTGAAGTTTAAAAGTGTAATATTGTGTTTAACTTTCAGGTTTAACAAATGGAAGTCTACAAATGTATACTGTATTTGTATAAACTCTACAAATGTCCAGATAATTTGAAATATGGACGTTTATAACTAATCCTGTGTTTAAGTTCCAGGTTTAAAATATTGAAGTTTAGAACTAATATTGTGTTTAACTTTAAGGTTTAAAATATTTAAGTATAAACATTTATACTATATTTGTGTAGTGTTTAAAGTGCAACAGTCAAAATATTAAAGTTTAAACATTTATATAGTAGAACTTTTTTTAAGTCAATAACAATATTTGTAACTTTCAAAATGTATAAAGTACTATTTAACTTTAAGTCATGATTCAAAAACAATTTCACTTCCTAACTATTTAATATTGATTTTTTACAAATTAGACAAAACTTACAAATAAAACTATACATTTTTAAACACTATAAATACTTTCACCTACAAAGGCTACTCCAAAATAGTCTTTCCCATGAGCTTTACAATGGATTCCTACACTATCTGCATCTCTTCAATCACGACTATATGGAGAGGTATATTGATGTAACAAGGAAAAAGGTAAACAAAACATTAATGAAAGTTAACGGACAACTAAACTAATTTAGTGAGGAGGGCAAGCGTCTATCAGGATTACAGAACCTATTTACTCAAATTACCCTTGGGGATTTCAGAGCAATACAGCAATAATTAAGTGGGCCCATGATGAGTCATGTCACCAGGACTTTTCAATTTTATTGAAGTAGTCAACCCAACACTTAATGCCAACTTGCCAAAAATTAAACATTTTTACATTTGATAACACTAGGCCACATAGGCAAAAATCCCCACAAACTATCGAGTCAACTCAAAGTACAGAGGCCAATGTAGGTCACTCTACTCAACATTAATTAAAATTTAAACATTGTACAGATTCCCCCCCCCCCCCCCCTTTTTATCAAGCTCTATTTATTTTCTTTTTTTCATCACAATTGGGACAAAATTACAAAATCAAAGCGATTTATTTTATTCAGACAAACTGCCGCTAGTCGGTCATGGACTGGAAGGTATCGCCTCTTTAGTCAGTAACTTACAGTCTAAACAGGCTCTAATAACCAAATAGTAGGAAGGGGACGGGTTTACAAAACAAAATGTTCAACGAACTTTAAACAAGCATGAACAAAAATGCAGGTCAAGCAAGTGCAATACCGGACACACTTGAACCAAACCAATTTGAAAAGTGCTCAAATTTTAAGGACCATTACGCTACGGATTATACAACCAAATTTCCATATTAATAGTGTTCAGCTTATTTATTTTATTTCACAATTTCTATATTTTATTCTACTATTAAACTTGACCTCCAAACTCTCTCAAACATCAGTCTCTAGTATTTGTAAAGCTCAATGGGATAAACTAAAATAGCAACCTCTTTAATCTGTTTTATTGCTTAATCTATTCATATATTACATTATATTTCACATCTTTTATGAATTTACAGAATTCTCCAAACACTTTCAGTTAATAATTATAATTCATTGCCATCCTTAGTTGAATTTACTGTAATTGTACATTAAGAAAATCTTTTGTATGATTTATATTATATTCAATAACCAAAACTTTCTTTTACTTTACTTTGTTAATTATTTTTAAATTAATAACAAATCGGCTCGGATGGAGTCTAATATTAACATTGCAACAGCGGAATTAATTTTATAGCAATCATAAAATAATTGGAATAGTCTAAAATATTTTCAAGTTCTTATTGGGAGAACTCTGCAAAAACGGTACACGCTAGGCATTAACTTGGCAGAAAATACACATTTGCATTAACACAATCACCTACACTTAAAACACATTTATTCTGGCGGTTAGATGATTTTATAGTTTTAAAACAAATAATATTAAATATACTGTATATATATAAAATCAATTCAATGTGTACGATACTAGAAAATAAAATAAATTTTCACATTCCCACGCTATTAGAACCACTAATAATCTAACTGTATGGGTAGTGACCTAAAAGAATAAGTCAAGGGTTTGACCAGAACGGCACAGAGAGACTGAGGACGACAATGAACAATTACAGTCTATGTATACCACCAAAGGGAGGGACAGAGAGGGAGAGGTAGACCGAATGAGAGGTGGAAGGATGGAGTGAGGAAATATATGAACGAAGGCGGTGCTGGTTGGGGAGGAGGGGCGTCGACTGACCGGGGACAGAGGTGCATGGGGGCGGTTCGTTTGTGGCCACCCATTCGGGGATCGCGGCGTCAGGCAATAGATAGATAGATACCACCAAACTTGTGGTTGGGTGGGAACAGAGGTGCTGGCTCAATTTTTATGATCAACCTAAAACTTAGCTTAAATCATTATAATTACAACTTTCAAAATAAACAAACAAAAACTGGGACAACAAGATAAACGCAAAAGAACTAATCAAAATCGTTATGTGGAAAGAACGCTTAATAAACTATAATTAGGAACTAATTATACAGAATAATTTAAATCAACTAAATTTACGACACTAGCAGGGAGTCAATTCATTCATGTGGACCCCCACAGGGATTAAGGAGTCTGACAAATGAGAATTTAGAGGAAAATGTAGAAGCGAGACCAAGGATGGTATTCTCAATTTCGGATAAGATTAGATTTATATCTAAAATACAAAAATGGACATTAATCGTGAAATAAACATGTAACTGTTTTGGGTTTGGTGTCCCGACTTCGATTACCGGGAGGACCATAGTTTATTTTATTTTCTATGTGAACGAGGGAGAAAAAAGGCATAACTGCCTGCAACGAGTGCCTCCCCAGATTTCAAAGTGTGACAGGGCTGAAATCAAGGGACGTTAGAGCTAAAATGTGGACACACGAGTTTGAACCAATTTAAGGAAGAGGGAAAGAATGATTCTGGGAGAGAGTTTCAGAGCTCAGCACTTTAATAGAAGAAAGTCTGAGAATAGCGTTTCACTCTTGGGTTAGGGACTTGCACAGAGTAGGGGTGGGATTGTGTTGCAAGGCGGTTAGTTTGTATAATTTCAGGTTAACCCCTCCTGTACCGGTGAAGTATTTTGTGTATATATCTGCTGCATCTTAACGATTTGATGAAGCTTCGGAAGGATTCTTCTTTTGGTCAGTCTGTAGCAAGTGCTAGTTTCAAAACAAACTCCAAAATATAAACCCTATCCCCTTAACCCTCTGACATATGACGCGATTTTGAGCCTATTAGGGATACTTTAAAGCCTTTCTTACCATCAGGGGTATTTAGAAACCTTTACTTTAGTTACTTCAACCTCTGCAGTTGTCTTTGAGTTAGCTGTGGGCAGAAAACTAATTTTGAAGAGTTATTTATAACAGGGAGAGAACTATTTCAGATTGCTAATCTGGCAAACTCTGCATCATAGGAGTCTGAAGGGGTTAAATATGTAAACAAAGGAGGCTTAAAATGTGTAAAGCTGCAAGTGTGGATAATTTTTAAGGACAATGGAAGCGCAAATTGTCTATTTGTAGGTTGCAAAGGAACGAGAGCGCTCGCTAACTTATATGCTCAATTAAAGTATGCTACAAACCAATACAGGCAAAATAGACACCGAAATCTGCCAAGTTCTTCAAATCCGCAAAACCAATGTCTTAAAATCTGAATACTAATGGGGCTAAACATGACTGAGAAGGGTCCAGAAAAGAACACTCAAGACAGTAAACTAATGCAATTTGAAGAGTGTATGAAGATAAACTTAAACTCAAACTATAAATAGTGTTTCACAGAAGAGCATATACTGTATCTAAACAGTGACCGGTCAACTCAACCAGTAGCTCTCAACCAGTACCAAATCAACCAATACGGTTAAGACTATATTTTGGCACTAGTTTGGTTGGTCTGGGTTAATTTGGCACTGGTTGAGAGCTACTGGTTGAAATGGTCTACTGGTTGAGATGACATGGAACCATCTAAACTTCTAGCCAAATCGATTACAAATGGGATTAGAGAGTAGAGTACTGAATTATGAATAGAAACTTTAGGCCAAACATTTTAAGAACATATCAGAAAATAACATCTCACTAACTGTAAGAGCTTTAATGCTTTTAATATCTAAACTAGTTTTCTGTAACTAGGAAAGGATGGAGTGTGGAGAACATTTTGCAAGTGAGATTAGAGAGCTTCATATTTTTAGGTTAAATATTTAGCAGAGAGATATACATCAGAATGAGGAAGAGAGCAGTGTGGTGTGGATGTAGATGTGCTGGAAAGTGTGAAATGGAACATAGAGATGGTTCGGCCATGTGAAACTTATGTGGCACTAGAGAATTAATAAAATAGTGCAAGAGTGAAATGGAGGAGCAGAAGCAAAGGTAGACCGAGGTGGAAGGATTGACTTCAGTATATGCGTGAAAGCGGTGCTGGATGGGAGGGGCGTTAAATGACTGGAGACAGGTGCATGGGAGAGATTCATTCATGGTCACCCCTTCAGGGATCAAGGCGTACGGCAATATAGTAAAAATATAAATAAATAAATACAGTTAAAGTGGGGATTGGGCCCGAGTATAGATATATATTTTGTATGAAGCAGTTTGAAGCATAATCTGCAAAGGTGGCAAGTGATAGACTTTTCCAACTTAATTCTAGTGTACTGGAGACTTATTTTTAACTAGATTTTAGCTACATTTAAGATTATTTTTCACTAAAGCAATAATTATAACTACTAAACTATAATAATCTGCAGTTTAAGAAGGATCTGTGGTACTTAAAATGTTTAACCGAGATAGTTACAAGCCCGTGGATTGCTGAAAGCCATTTTTAAACTGAATTTAATAGTCTAATAGTAGCCAGAATAAAGTTAAAACAACATTACCGGTACAGAAGGGGTCAAGATCTACGAGGACAGGCTATTTCTAGACTTATATAGGCTGGACAGAGGCACCAATAGGGATCTGTACTTTTCTTTGAAGAAGGGAAGGGAACTACAGGTATTTAATGCGGAGTGGCTGAATGGATCACTACAGGCAAAATGAAACTAAATCTGGCAAAAGGTCTTCAAATCGGCAAACTAATGGGGCGAAGCTCATCAAAATCTTTGTACTAATGGGGCTAAACATGAGGGACAGGAGGTCCAGAAAACAAAACTTAAGACAGTAAAGTAATGCAGTTTGAGAGGATAGTACGAGGCTAAACTTATAAACAAACGCTAAAAATAGAGTTTCAGAACATAAATCTAAACTTATAGTCGAACCGATTACAAATGGGATTGGAGAGGATCATTAATAGAAACTTTAGGCCAAACATTTTAAAATATCTGAAAATAACATCTGACCAACTGGAAGAGCTTTAATGCTTTTAATATCTAAACGGAGTTTGTGCAACTAGGAAAGTAGGGAGAGTGACGAGATAATTGTGCAAGGGTGATTAGCGATCAAAGATATTTGTAAATTAAATATTTAGCGGAGGGATATGCAGTACATGACAATGAGGAAGTACGTGAGTGGTGTGGTATGGATGTAGATGTGCTGGAAAGTGTGAACAGGAACACCGAGAGATGTGAAACTTATGGGAAACGAGAGAATGACAAAAAAATGTACAAGTGTGAAATGGAAGGGCAGATGCAAAGGTTAGACCGAGAGGTGGAAGGATGGAGTCAAGTACCGTACAGTATATGCGTGAAAGCAGTGCTGGATGGGAGGGGCGTCTAATGACTGGGGACAGAGGTGCATGGGAGCTATCAACCCTTTCACGCACATATGACTCAGAGGTTGTCAGATTAGCAATAAGAAATAGGGTTCTCTCACTTATAATTACCTCTCCATAATTAGTTTTCTGCCCACAGCTAACTCAAAGACAACTGCAGAGGTTGAAGTAACTAAACTAAAGGTTTCTAAATACCCCTGATGGTAACAAAGGCTTTAAAGCATCTCTTAATAGGCTCAAAATTGCGTCATATGTCTGAGAGGGTTAATTTGTGGTCACCCCTTCAGGGATCACGGCGTCCAGCAATAGATATAGTATTTCGTATGAAAGGGTTTGACGCATAATCTGCAAAAGTGGCATGTGATAGACTTTTCCAAGTTAACCCTCGTGTACCGCCGAAGTCTTTTTAACTAGACTTTACCTACATATAATAATAATATATAAATTAATGTAATAATTATAACTAAACTATAATCTGTGCAGCTTAAGAAGCACGTGTCATAGTTCAAATGCTTAACCAAGATGCAGTACTTACAAACCCTTTGATTGCTGGAGGCTCTTTTTAAACTGAATAAAATACAGTAGTCTCATAGTAGCCAGAATAAAGTTAAAAGAACGGTGCTGTTACAGACAGAGGAGGTTAAGGTCTATGAGGACAGGCTATCTTTTAGAAGTTTACATAGGCTGTTCAGAGGCAGCAATAGGGGCATGTACTTTTCTTTCAAGAGGGGCAGGGAACTACGGGTATTTAATGTGGAGCGGCTGAATGGATCAAGAAAAATATTTTGAGGTGGTATGGTCATGTGCCGAGAAATTTTAAAAGGAGAATGCAGAGATATAAATTTATGTCAACCAAGTTCTATAGCAGAAGTACTAAACTGCTGAACATAGTGATACAGTGGATAAATGCCAATACAGTACCTTTGAGAGAGGAACCGAGTGAGCAAAAGGAAACCGACTATTGAAAAGAACTATGGTACGAGAAGTAGAACACCTATTTACAAATTTCGGTTGTGTCTGACCTAGGAAGCAGGTTTCAACAAGCTACTAGGGGTTTACTGCTTTGATAGCGCAATTCATAAATGCACGGAATTTCGGTGCGAGTATCCTAGGTTCGAGTATTTGTTATTTCATTAATAGTGTAGAACTAAAGTTGGTTGGTGAAAAAATATTAATTCACCTAAGGCCATCCTTAAGTATCGTTTCCCAGTTGACTATCATAAAAGAGGATGGCGTATAACATTCACAGGACCTAACAGTTACCCTTTTAAATATAAAGAAGTTTTCTAAGCATATTAAAATAGTCTAACCATAGCCAGAACAAAATTTAAAAATGTCAGACTAATTTAATTTCACACCAGGATAAAACTAGCAATGACTAACCGTTTGAATTTTCTGCCAAATTAATATAAATTACCTACATACACTTTCAGTACCTTAAAATTATTAACTTAAAATTACCTATTTGAACCGTAATGGAAAGCTGTAGACATTTTGAACCATTTTTGTTCCAAAATTTGTACGGACTTTATTTTACTTTAACTCCGGAGAAAATACAAACTAAATAAAATCCTAAATTTCTTTACTTAAAATCCGGACAAAATATATAATGAAATCTTTAATTTCTTTACACTTTTACGCAATTACAGCCTTCAACACTACAAATCCAAACATTGCCTCATTTTGTAATCTATGTACCAACTCTTATTGTACAATCTAAATCAAGTCGTTCACTGTAAACCTTTGTCTCTAGATTTCACACATTTACTCAGCACGTCTACGACGGGCAACTTAAAGGTCTAAGAGCTAAACTAATATTTATATTATGAGCAAAGTCACTTACATTTAATTATAAGCAAACTAATTTAAATTTCACCACGACAAAAAGTACCAAGATATAGTTAAAGAGCAAAGCAAGTAAAGTCTAAGAAAACTATTTTAATTAGTTAAAGAGCAAAGCAATCAATATTAAAGTTTAAGAAAAACGGGCATTTAAAAGTTTCAGATCAATTAAATGTAGACTACCTTTGAGCAAAGCAACACTTTACATTAAATAATCAAAGCAATTTCATGAAACTTTGAGCACAGTTACTTTAAATAAAGAGTAAACTAACTTTAAAGTATTTAATTGTACCTTCAAGATAAACTTTGAAATGTAGAGACCTTAACCTAGATATTTCTGAATATGAACATTCACAGGCTATTACAAAATCCCATTAAGGGGAGGTTTTTAGTGTATTCCCTAGATTTCCATGAAGCTTAAAATTACTCCCCCTAGACCCCCTTTCAAGATAAATTTGTACATTTTTCGGTAGAAACATTTCCCGGCCCAAGGCCAGTTCCCCTTAAATTACAGGCTCGCTATCGCTCGCCAGGAACAAATAGACACCTGAATGGCAAGAATGCTCTTAAAATTGACACAAATGGGGCGAGGGTTCTTAAAATCGCCAAACTAATGGGGCGGAAGTCTTAACATCTCAAAAGCAATGGGGCTAAACATGAGGGAGAAAGGGGTCCAGAAAACAATCCCCCAGGTGGAAATCTCCCCTTAACACTCAGGTGATTGCAACTTACAATAATTTATAGTTTCTGAACAAGGTTACCCGTGAACTATTGAAAAAGATTGTACACTTCCTTAAGGTGTTAAACTTAGACATTCAAAAATATTAACACAAAACCTGACTTGCCAATTGCCATAATCCATTATTTGTAAAAGTGGCGAAAAGTTTATTCCTAAACATTAGCTCCGATAATTAATGAACCGCTAGGCCTCTTGTGCAATATTATAATTTCAAACTTTCAAAATAAACAAACCAAAACAAGTAACAATATAAATACAAATCAAAACTTTAATCAAAATCACTACGTGGAAATTATCACTAACAAGGAATATATAATTTTAATGTAATATTACTGTAAAGTTCGTAGTTTACTGTATTGGGCAGTAAATAATTTGATAAATTAACTCTTTCGCCACCTTCAAAATCACAGACTATAGCATTCAATGTTCGGAGGAACAAAGTTTCGAACCGCGAAAATTAAAATTTTGCGGCACAATATTGCTATACAGTAAGTCCCCACTTAAAATTTAAAACAAAGTTACTGACAAAAATACTACTTTGTAATAGACTTTAAAAGTTAATTTACAGCATAAAATACAATAAATCTTTGAAGGATTATTACAAATTTTAGTTTATATGGAATTACTTTATATCAAGCTTTCAAATATACTACTTTACTTTAAATTATACAATATATTTTATATCATACTCTACAATAAACTACTTTACTTTAAATTATAAACATTCAAATAAGTAATTAAAATTACTTTTAAGAGCAGATATGCAATTTAAGTCTATTATCTAAACAAAACAAGAAACTGAACTCTAATGGACAGTAACCAAACTAATTCAAGAGATTTAAGTGAGTGAACATTAACTGTATACAAAAGGTTGTTAACCCTTTTAACAATATTGAAAATCATATGACTTATTGTAGACTTCATTGACGTAAATAGAAATGTTAAAGTAACATTTCCCATTATATATCAATAAAAACACTTCCATGTTCTACAGGGCTGTGCCTTAGGAATGACATGCAACACAGGAGGAACTATAGGATATCCGCTAACTGAAATAATAGCTACTAAATTAGTCATATTTCCATTTATTTGGATAACTTACTTGGTCTTTGCAAGTTCATCTTTTTACTTTAATAAAAGTTCTCAATAAGGAATGGATTTTGGTTTTGCTTTAAATGTAAAACGCTTAACATTTTGATCTGACGTGACTAAAGGTTATTTTTGGTTGATATGCAAGTATTAAATATTAAATTAAGCATAAGAACTAAGTAGAAAAAGCTCCTTGTAAAGCATTGAGAGTGTAGGGCCGTACTATGGTGCAAAACTGCATCATAACAGTCTAATTCCACGACCCCGAGGGGTAATGTTGACCTCAGGCATAGCAAGCTTGAGAAGCAAGCGACAGCAGCGATCCGCCTAGAGACTTTAGTACATGAGTCCTAGAGACAGTCCCCACCCGTTAGACCGTCTTACTGCCGTGGCACCAGTATACGGACGATACCACCTGCTATGCCCTCACCCCAATGGGCGATGACTTTATCCGCGAGGAGCACCCTCAATGTACATGGCTTGATCTAGATAGCATATACTTTTTGTCATTTTATGAAATTTATTCCTTATATGAATGAAAAAGTCTCATATCAGATAAATATAAGCGTTTTCTGTCTACTGGAACATTTATTTATAAAATGGTAACTGGAATTAATTTAGATTAAAGTTATTTACTGTACAAAACATTTAGAAATTAGTTGCAACAAAATTAAGTGAAATTTTAAGTAAACTATATTATCTTTAGCAATATTTAAGACCGACTAATAAAACACTCCTGTGCTGCCAACTTTAAACCCTCTGCACGAAGTTTCTTAGAAGGAATCTCCCTAGGATGTTTTTTTTAAATTCATATTGGCAGTCAAGTTAAAACAAATATAAGAGTTGGTACTTCTATTACAATAGGAGGCAGACTAATTTAGGACATATAGGGCCATGTTCTCAACTACATAATGTTGGTTACCAGGATGATAATTACTTCTATTATTTAACAACTAATCAAAAATATAGGCTTAGGTTTCATCCTAATTAATTTATTCTAAAAGTTAATATTTTAGGCAGTAATCCAGAAATACAGTTTGGCACTTATTTAATCTCATACAGTGCGGTACTTTAAATAATAAATAAAGTTATTTAATTACTTTATAAACAGTAATCCACAAAAATTACACATTTTGCCTTTCTAGTAAAATTTGTATAAATTCCTTTACTAGGCTATATGCAGCTTGAAATAACGGCCCCATAATATCCTACACATACCTGGAGTTAATAATAGGAGTGATGGTGGTAGAGGTGGTGTGGTAGTTGTGGTGGTGCTGGTGGTAGTTGTCGTGGTGGTGGTGGTGGTGGTGGTGAAGCAGACGTCCGAGTCTTCTTTTATCTGCGGAATTTAAGAATACATTTAATATCTACCGCTATAGAAGCCATAGTTTTATACTTTAACCATGGATTAGTTTTGAATTTTATACCTTAACAATATCGAGTCAGATTATTTCTTAATTTAATATTTAATACAAAAATTGCAATGTAAAACTCTAAAAATAAACTAATATGGAGCAATAGTATTTGAATTTAATACAAATACAATTTCAATGCAAGTGCAGTATTTTAATATTCCTTCTTTTTACTCTAAATGTAAGGTACTGTGTATATTTCTCAATTTAAATAAATAAAATTATTTAGGAACATTTGCAGGGGATGTATTTGGTGATAGATAGTGATCAGAGGTCTATAACCTGCTTAATGAAAGACATTTAATGTTAAACTCTAAATTATTTTTTACTTTAATAATCGTGACTAGTAGCATTTAGCCAAATTTAATTTTGAAATTGATAAATAATATCAAAAGTGCAGGATTTGAATACTGTATTAAAATATATATATATATATATATATATATATATATATATTAAGGCTTTAAGTTCTAAGTAAATTCAATGTAATTTAGCAACTAGAGATGCCCTAACAAAATCACAGCGAGTACTGCCAACAGCAGCATCCCGCAACAGCTCCAACCATTGTAGTCTTTGACCCCTTTTCACATCTGCGAACAAAACCAATTATTAATACTGGACTGTTGTACACTCTCATACCATAGATGGTACTGATGGGGTTAACTTTACATTCTAAATAGATCTGGCTCCATTTAACCACTAGAAGCGTATTTCAAATCACATTGACAAAATATGCTTTACCTACGTACTACCGGCTCTGTAATGTAGTGGAGAAAGTCTGCCTCCCACCCCAGGTGACCCAAGTTCAATCCCATGCTCAGGCATGAAGGTTTTTCGCATACACTGGGATAATTTAGTTTAACCCATGGGGTGTGGGTACAAAGGAGGGAGAGTGTGATAAGACTTCAAATTATTTCTTGGAAACAGATTAACTTGCTCATGTAGTAATGTGCACCCTATGTGGTGGATTGTGTTCTTTTATTTAATTATTTTTATTTTAGTAAGCGTGGTTTCCACATAGCGATTTTGATAATTTAATTAGACTTTATATTGTCCTTGTCCCAGTTTTGGTTTGTTTAGTTTGCAATTTTTAAATTTTCATTTAAACAAATTCCGAGTTTACTCCTGAAAGGTTCGAATCTATACGGAGATCACTGGTTAGTCCTGTGAATGTAGTACATGTCCATGTCATGTTTCATGCATTTATGACACAGGTTGCCAGATCAGCAATAAGAAATAGAATTCTCTCGCTCTTATAATTACCTCTCCAAAACTAGTTTTCTGCCCACAGCCAACTCAAAGACAACTTCAGAGGTTAAAGTAACTAAACTAAAGGTTTCTAAATACCCCTGATGGTAACAAAGGCTTTAAAGTATCCCCAATAGGCTCAAAATTGCGTCATATGTCTGAGAGGGTCAATATAACATATAGGGACAAGTCTGCCAAATAAGCGAGGTTGCGGCACCAACTATATTTTTATCAATAAATGGTATCTGCACTATCCAAGCATCAATAGTTTGAGATAAAAGTTCCCATCTTTACTGACCATATTAAACATCAGACAGACTAACAGTGACAGCAAAAACTTAGTGACAGCGGAGAAGCTACTTATTACTGCAAGACTTCTAATTAATCAATATGATAGATTATCAGCAAATATAGAAAAAGTCACATATATACAATTAATTGTATTATACAAACAGAAATAAAAGTATTTTACAACTAAACAAAATAAGTAATTATGAAAGAAATTTAAGTTTAATATTTCAGGATCATTTCGTATCAGTTCCACTTTAATTATATAGAATAAAGTTATAGCTCACATTGTTTTACCTTAAGTCCCAATATAAATTAATAAGACTTCTTACAATGCTTAATTACTAATGAAACTATAGCATTACATCAAATAATTTAAGTAACTTTAGTACAATGTCAGCCAGATAAATTAGTTACTATATCTAATCACAAATCCTAAATCAAATGACAAGTATTCACAACATATTAATTAATAGTCACTAACTCACGAACTAACGAGTAGTGGTCACACAGGCAGTCACCAATCGGCAGACAGGCTGCTCGAGTCTACCAACCACAGGTGAGGGGCAGGTGCGCGATCCACAGGTGTTCGCATGTAGGGGGGAGAATGCAGTGATATCCGCCCAGCTCTCCTCGGTCACGTACGCATGCTTCTGGTCACTTAAACAGGTGTCTGCAGGTAAAAAGGCCATCACATGGTCCAATGCACAGTCACTAGTCACATATTTGAGTCTCCAGATGTAAGAAAATATATTACAAATATATTGAGGGACAATTTTTAAACTACTTTTCAGAACTTTTAATCATATTAAGCAAGGAATATTCATGAAAATCGCCAAGTTTAATTATATAAAATTAACTTATATTCATTAAAAATAGTTAGAGACTCTTACCTTCATTAGTGACCGGTACACCTGGTACAGGTATGGCTGATCATGAAGTGGCTGAGACACACCAGTCTCGGAGGTGACTTACCTGCTTAAGGGAGCCCACCTTTCTTTATCTCCCCCCTAGATGTTCACGTTGTCCTTCCATCTGCGTGTGAAGTCACTCTTGTCCCAGTAGCGTGGGTGTTGTAGACAGCCAGGTCAGGGGTTCAAATATTTGGGCTTAAGATTGGAGTATAGGCTACATTAAAAATAACAGGAAAATAAACAAATAATGGCATGGCATTTGTCCTATTATCATTTCCAAAGACACTAGGAACTGGAATAACTAATTCTAACTTTGCAAATTTAATAATAAAGACTAAACCGAAGGGACTGCCTGACCTTTGCTGAGTGAGGACCTGTCCCTAGTGACTCCCAGTGAATTATCTTTGCCCATAGTGTGGTGATAGTGTTAACGCTTTCTTAAAATGGCTGGTGTTGACGAGATTGCTACCTCCTCTCATATTCTCCAGCTTTGTCTTGCTTTGCAAGAAAGGCTGGATAATGTGGAGAGAGGTGCAGTCTCTCAAAAACGAGAATTTGGCCTTAAAGTTGACTTTGGCTGACAAGAAAAGTGAGGATAGTGATGCTCCCTGGACAGTTGTTCCAACAAGTGCAAACAACCTGTAAATTTCTACGGCGGCCAGTTGCCCTCAGCAACAAGTTCATCACCTTGGATGACTAATATGATGGTGAGGCTGCGAGTGCTTCCTTCGGCAAGGAAACCAGGAGAAAGGTAAGTAAGTTGCCTCCAAACGCAGGGAATGCGTACATGTAGTACATGTCTATGTCATGTTTCATGCATTTATGACACAGGTTGCCAGATCAGCAATAAGAAATAGATTTCTCTCGCTCTTATAATTACCTCTCCAAAACTAGTTTTCTGCCCACAGCCAACTCAAAGACAACTTCAGAGGTTGAAGTAACTAAACTAAAGGTTTCTAAATACCCCTGATGGTAACAAAGGCTTTAAAGTATCCCCAATAGGCTCAAAATTGAGTCATATGTCTGAGAGGGTCAATATAACATATAGGGACAAGTCTGCCAAATAAGCGAGGTTGCGGCACCAACTATATTTTTATCAATAAATGGTATCTGCACTATCCAAGCATCAATAGTTTGAGATAAAAGTTCCCATCTTTACTGACCATATTAAACATCAGACAGACTAACAGTGACAGCAAAAACTTAGTGACAGCGGAGAAGCTACTTATTACTGCAAGACTTCTAATTAATCAATATGATAGATTATCAGCAAATATAGAACAAGTCACATATAAAATTAATTGTATTATACAAACAGAAATAAAAGTATTTTACAACTAAACAAAAGAAGTAATTATGAAAACAATTTAAGTTTAATATTTCAGGATCGTTTCGTATCAGTTTCAGTTCCACTTTAATTATATAGAATAAAGTTATAGCTCACATTGTTTTACCTTAAGTCCCAATATAAATTAATAAGACTTCTTACAATGCTTAATTACTAATGAAACTATAGCATTACATCAAATAATTTAAGTAACTTTAGTACAATGTCAGCCAGATAAATTAGTTACTATATCTAATCACAAATCCTAAATCAAATGAAGTTAAGTATTCACAACATATTAATTAATAGTCACTAACTCACGAACTAACGAGTAGTGGTCACACAGGCAGTCACCAATCGGCAGACAGGCTGCTCGAGTCTACCAACCACAGGTGAGGGGCAGGTGCGCGATCCACAAGTGTTCGCATGTAGGGGGGGAGAATGCAGTGATGTCCGCCCAGCTCTCCTCGGTCACGTACGCATGCTTCTGGTCACTTAAACAGGGGTCTGCAGGTAAAAAGGCCATCACATGGTCCAATGCACAGTCACTAGTCACATATTTGAGTCTCCAGATGTAATAAAATATATACAAAATATATTGAGGGACAATTTTTAAACTACTTTTCAGAACTTTTAATCATATTAAGCAAGGAATATTCATGAAAATCGCCAAGTTTAATTATATAAAATTTAATTTATATTCATTAAAAATAGTTAGAGACTCTTACCTTCATTAGTGACCGGTACACCTGGTACAGGTATGGCTGATCATGAAGTGACTGAGACACACCAGTCTCGGAGGTGACTTACCTGCTTAAGGGAGCCCACCTTTCTTTATCTCCCCCCTAGATGTTCACGTTGTCCTTCCATCTGCGTGTGAAGTCACTCTTGTCCCAGTAGCGTGGGTGTTGTAGACAGCCAGGTCAGGGGTTCAAATATTTGGGCTTAAGATTGGAGTATAGGCTACATTAAAAATAACAGGAAAATAAAAAAATAATGGCATGGCATTTGTCCTATTATCATTTCCAAAGACACTAGGAACTGGAATAACTAATTCTAACTTTGCAAATTTAATAATAAAGACTAAACCGAAGGGACTGCCTGACCTTTGCTGAGTGAGGACCTGTCCCTATTGACTCCCAGTGAATTATCTTTGCCCATAGTGTGGTGATAGTGTTAACGCTTTCTTAAAATGGCTGGTGTTGACGAGATTGCTACCTCCTCTCATATTCTCCAGCTTTGTCTTGCTTTGCAAGAAAGGCTGGATAATGTGGAGAGAGGTGCAGTCTCTCAAAAACGAGAATTTGGCCTTAAAGTTGACTTTGGCTGACAAGAAAAGTGAGGATAGTGATGCTCCCTGGACAGTTGTTCCAACAAGTGCAAACAACCTGTAAATTTCTACGGCGGCCAGTTGCCCTCAGCAACAAGTTCATCACCTTGGATGACTAATATGATGGTGAGGCTGCGAGTGCTTCCTTCGGCAAGGAAACCAGGAGAAAGGTAAGTAAGTTGCCTCCAAACGCAGGGAATGCGTACATGTAGTACATGTCTATGTCATGTTTCATGCATTTATGACACAGGTTGCCAGATTAGCAATAAGAAATAGATTTCTCTCGCTCTTATAATTACCTCTCCAAAACTAGTTTTCTGCCCACAGCCAACTCAAAGACAACTTCAGAGGTTGAAGTAACTAAACTAAAGGTTTCTAAATACCCCTGATGGTAACAAAGGCTTTAAAGTATCCCCAATAGGCTCAAAATTGAGTCATATGTCTGAGAGGGTCAATATAACATAGGGACAAGTCTGCCAAATAAGCGAGGTTGCGGCACCAACTATATTTTTATCAATAAATGGTATCTGCACTATCCAAGCATCAATAGTTTGAGATAAAAGTTCCCATCTTTATTGACCATATTAAACATCAGACAGACTAACAGTGACAGCAAAAACTTAGTGACAGCGGAGAAGCTACTTATTACTGCAACACTTCTAATTAATCAATAGGATAGATTATCAGCGAATATAGAAAAAGTCATATATATAAAATTAATTGTATTATACAAACAGAAATAAAAGTATTTTACAACTAAACAAAATAATTAATTATGAAAGAAATTTAAGTTTAATATTTCAGGATCGTTTCGTATCAGTTTCAGTTCCACTTTCATTATATAGAATAAAGTTATAGCTCACATTGTTTTACCTTAAGTCCCAATATAAATTAATAAGACTTCTTACAATGCTTAATTACTAATGAAACTATAGCATTACATCAAATAATTTAAGTAACTTTAGTACAATGTCAGCCAGATAAATTAGTTCCTATATCCAATCACAAATCCTAAATCAAATGAGGTTAACCAAGTATTCACAACATATTAATTAATAGTCACTAACTCACGAACTAACGAGTAGTGGTCACACAGGCAGTCACCAATCGGCAGACAGGCTGCTTGAGTCTACCAACCACAGGTGAGGGGCAGGTGCGCGATCCACAGTGTTCGCATGTAGGGGGGAGAATGCAGTGATATCCGCCCAGCTCTCCTCGGTCACGTACGCATGCTTCTGGTCACTTAAACAGGT
>CM064574.1:34641260-34803761 GCA_032716605.1 Paralithodes platypus
TAATGCTTCACAGTTCTTATTGTATCTTTAGAAGTGATGTAATGGCCAAAACAATTATCTTTTATGTTTATACTTTTCTGTATACTTTATATTTTGTTCTCTCTCTCTCCCTTTCTCTCTGGCTTGAATCCATTTGACCTCATTCAGCCTACTGTTTAAGACGTTTTTCCCCATCCAGGTGTCGATTTTTTCCTGGCGAGCGGTAGCGAGCCAGCATATGTTTAAAAAAATTGACAGCAGGCTAAATTTGTACATTTTTAGATAGAAAAATTTCTCCGGCGAAGCCGGATTTCTCCATACAATACAGGTTCGCTTCTTAAATGGAAGAAATATGAGCTCGATTACTCAAGTCCATTTTGAGTTATAGACGTTAGGGGTCAAGATTTCTGGCCTAAATATAATGAACAGACTATAGTTCCCGTATAACTTTATGCCTTCTGAAAATAAACACCTTACCTTTATCCTTCACACATGTCGTTACCGTTCATGCGGGCCTCACCTGTAGAAAAAACGAAAGGAATAATTATAATAAATATATAAATTAACACATTATCATTATTGTCATCATGCTCGCCATAGTCATCTCTCTCACTAGGCCTATTCCACCGTAATTATAATAATCAGTATTCCTAAGAGCTCTCCCAGTGTATACCACCCTCTCTTCGTAAAGCACGTAGCACCCGTCTTGCAACACAACCCCACCCCTACGTACTCTGTGCAACTCTCCAACCCAAGAGTGAAACGATAATCTCAATTGTTCTTCTATTCAACAGCTGAGCTCTGAAACTCTCCCAGAATCAGTCATGCCCTCAACCTATGACTTAAATTGCTTCAAACTCGACCCTTGATTTTGGCCCTGTCAGTCTTTCAACTCTGGGGGAGGCACTCGCTACAGGCAGTTCTGCCTTTTGTATCCCTCATTCACATAGAACAAAAAAACACTTGACACATTACTCTCCGCCAACACAAACATACCACATACTCTTACTCTCTTATTCACTCTCACTCACTCTCTCTCTCTCTCTCACGCCAACTTAACTTGGCCACACTTGACAACACTCTCTGCGTGTAGGAAACCAGGAGTTGCTGTTGTTGGTGGTGGTGGGAGGAAGATGGGGGGGGGGGTTGCTGTAGTTGGTGGTGGTGAGGGGATGAAGGTGGGGGAGAAGTTGCTGTTGTTGGTGGTAGTGGGGGGAAGAGGGGGGTTGCTGTTGTTGGTGGTGGTGGGGGGAAGTTGCTGTTGTTGGTGGTGGTGGGGGGAAGAGGGGGGGGGTTGCTGTTGTTGGTGGTGGTGAGGGAAAGAAGGTGGAGAAAAAGTTGCTGTTGTTGGTGGTAGTGGTGACGGGAGTGGATAGAAGGATATTGTGTTGTGTTTCTTCCTCATATTTTTGTTGTGTTTAGACGGGTGAAATAATGCTTTGAGTTGTGTGTGTGCATGTGTCTGTGTGTGTGTCTAGTATCACCGACAGATATTCCTGTAGTAGACACCTCCAAATATACACACACACACACACACACATATATTCTATCTATCTATATATTCATCTATCTATGTATCTATAAATCAATCTATGTATGTAATAATATACTGTATATATATATATATATATATATATATATATATATATATATATATATATATATATATATATATATATATATGTAATAATATACTGTATATATATAGATATATATATATATATATATATATATATATATACTGTATATATATGTGAATATATGTACGGTATGTATATATAAATATACCGGTATATATATATATATATATATATATATATATATATATATATATATATATACAGTATATATATATATAATATATATATACCGGTATATATATATTTTTTTTTTCTATGTGATTGAGGGAGGCCAAAGGCAGAACTGCCTATAGCGAGTGCCTCCCCCATAGTTGAAAGAGTCACAGGGCCAAAATCAAGGGAAGTTCGAGCCAAAATGCCTGGACACACGGAGTTTGAAGCAATTTAAGCCATAGGAAGAGGGAAAGACTGATTATGGGAGAGAGTTTCAGAGCTCAGCTGTTGAGTAGAAGAAAGACTGAGAGGAACGTTTCACTCTCGGGTTGGAGAGTTGCACAGAGTAGGGGTGGGATTGAGTTGCAAGACCGGTACCACGTGCCCTATGTAAAGGAGGTGGTATACACTGGGAAAGCTCTGAGGAACACTGATTATTATAGTAGCGATAGAATAGCGAGAGAGATGCAACATTGCGGCGGAAAGAGAGAGATTGCAGAGAGTTGGTGAGTGGACGGGAGTTAATGATACGAAAGGCCTTCCTTTCAACTTTGTCTAGGAGAGCGGTGTGAGAGGAACTTCCCCACACATGTGAACAATACTCAATACAAGGACGCACTATGCCCCTGTACAGAACAAGAAGCTGTGCAGGGGAAAAGAACCCCCTAAGGCGGTTGAGCACACCCAACTTCTGGGAGGCTGCCTTAGCAAGACTGGTAATATGGTCCTTCCAACTGAGAGCAAAAGAAAAAGAGACACCAAGAATATTGAGAGCAGATGAAGGATTGATTTTTGTATTGTTGAAGAATAAGGGATAGTCCGCTGGGAGTTCCTTACAGGTAGATAGATGGAGAAATTGGGTTTGGAAGCATTAAAGGTGTATGGTTGTCATGTGAAGCTACAACAACCTTGATAATCCTTTCTTGCACAAGGATTTTTTTTTTTTTTTTTTTTAAGAGACAATGAACGGAGGAAGGAAAAACACAGATAAAACAAAAAGGTCCATGTGCCTAAAGGCATCCTCCATTCATAAAATGTTTGTAACAACTGGATTTAAACATTTGTAGATTGTAAGTTTGTGGAAAGCAATTCGAGGGAAGTGAATTCCAAAGAGTAGTAGCTCTGGGGATAAATGAATTATGATAAGCAGAAGTTCTGCATTGTGGAGGAGAAAGTGTAAATTCATGGGCGCTCTCAGCTGCCCTAGTTCTACGGGGAAAGATGTGGAGAGGCGGCACAATTGAAGCAAGTTCCTCGGAACAAATTGTGTGAAAATATCTGTAGAATAATGCAAGGGATGCAACGTTTCTTCGTATGAATAATGTAGGAAGGTCCTGTGTGATTGCAGGGTTATTGATTAATCTAATAGCTTTATTTTGAATTTTGTCCAACTGCCTCAATGCAACCACTCCACTTCCACCCCACAGAGGTGAACAGTAATCCATCTGAGAGCGCACATGACTTTTATATATATTACGGCCAACTGCTCGTCAGTGAAGAATTCTCGAACTCTGTACAGGAGTCCCAGTTTTTTAGAGGCATTCTTAGCAATGCTTCTAATATAATGTATCCAGCTCAAGTTAGTAGTTAATGTTACACCGAGAATGTCAATACTAGGGGAAGTGGGAATATTTACATCATTAAAAAATATATGGGAGTCAGTGAGATTCTGTCAGTTAGAAAATTGAATGTACTTGGTTTTCTGTGCATTAAAGGAAACTAGATTCTCTTGTCCCCATTCATTAATTCTAGAAAGGTCCTGGTTCAGAGAAATTGCAGTGTTTATTTTTGAATTTATAAGATCGGGTTGGGTGAAAGAATTGGTAAATGTGAAGGAACTGTGGAGTGTTGAGTCATCTGCGTAGGAATGTATTGGATTATGAGTGGTAGATATGAGATCATTGATATGAATGAGGAACAGAGTTGGGGCCAAAACTGATCCCTGGGGAACACCAGCATTTATTGAGTGAAATTGAGAATAAAGGCCATCTACCATTACACGTATTTTTCTGTTATGAAGATAAGAAGAAATTAGTGGAACTAATGATGCAAGGCTGTAGTGTGACATCTTCGACAATAAGGATTGATGCCAGACTCTATCAAATGCCTTTGATATATCCAGTGCTATTGTATGTGTTTCACCATGTTGGTCTGTAGCTTGGTTGATTTGATGCGTAAGAAGGCAAAGAATGTCTGCAGTTGATCGACATCGTCTAAAACCATATTGGATGTAGAATAAAAGTCCAGAGATAAGTTTATAGGTTCTTATTAGCCAGAGATACAGGGAGCTTGGGTGGCACTACTATGCTGAGTGCCGACCGGATCTTACTGATGAAAACATGTGCAGCGGTGCCGGGTATATTTGGTGCACCGCTGCCGATACTACAGAGTACGGTATATTATCATGGTATATTAAACAATGATAGTATTGCCCTGAAATTACATGTGTGTATGTTGCAATATGATTAAGGCATGTGTACACTCTGTATAAATGTTCTGTGTGCACTTAACCTATATCAACACCTCCCTCCCCCTTCAAGCTCGCAAGACGTTGTCGAGCTGACTCTTTTTCTAGGAGCCTTTCAGACCTACGTGGGGCCATGGGGGAAGTGAAGGACTCTCTTTCTGGGTCCGTGCAAGACACAGGGATCTCAGGGTTATGGGGGAGGGGTTCAACACCAGGGGAATTCACTGGGCGGAGGAAGCGACGGTTCCGCCAATATATCTTACCACTGGGGAGACGAACCTCATAATCCCTGGACCTGCCGCAGCCCATGACGACCCCAACCTTGTCCCAGCAGTGAGAAGTCGGGTCTTGGATCCGCACTGTGGTGCCGACTCTCAACCTGGGAAGGGGGCGTGCGTGCTGGTCATAGTTTCTCTGTACCAGCGCAGTGTGGCGGCTGCACGGCGGTCACAGTCCTCGGCCTTGGCTTGCCACTCTGCTGCAAAGGACTGGGGATGAGCAGGGACACAAGACCGTAGTGGGTGGCCATACAAGATTTGTGCCGGGGAGCGGCCTGTGAAGTTCGGGGTGTTGCGGAGCTCCAACAGTCCACGGTCAAAGTCCTCACAATCGATGTTGCCTGAGGGAGCCGTCTTCAGTATGAGGTGTTTGACGGACTTGACGGCAGACTCGGCATGACCATTGGATTGTGGGTAGTGTGGGGAAGAGACCAAGTGATTGACTCCCCAACGCTCCATGAAGTCCCGGAACTCACGGCTAGTAAACTGTGGGCCTCCATCTGTATGTAGGCGGAGGGGTACACCAACTTCCCTGAAGTAGCGGCAGAAGATCCTGATGGTGTTTGAAGCGGTAGTATCTCCTTTGCAGGGTACGACAACGGGCCAGCCTGAGAGTCGGTCTGTTACGACGAGGAAGGATTTCCCCGCCACAGCGAGCTGAAACAGACTCGAAAGGCCTAGTTGTTTGTCGTCGTTGATCATGGGTTCCTGCTGCTGACTAGGCTGTAAGACCTGACACGGCTCACAAGCTTGAACTGTATTGGCGATGTCCGAGTTGATGCCAGGCCAAAAGACAGCCTGTCGCGCCCTACGCTTAGTGGCCTCCACGCCTCTGTGACTATCATGCAGGCGAGCCAAGGTGCAGCGGCGGAGAGCTTCAGGAACCACAACCCTCGCTCCATACAGGACGAGTTCACCATCTGCTGACAGGTAGTCTCGGAGTTTCCAAAATGGGAGTAGAGAGTTGTGCAGGTCGTAGCGGTTGGTGGGGAAACCCAAAGTAACGCACTCACGCAGGCGGATGTACACAGGATCCGCTCCGGCTGCGTCTCGGAGTTCCTGGAGAATCCTGTCTGCGTCCTGTGAAGGAGAGTTGACGTCGGCGGCGGCGCCGTTGACAGTCACGAGGGATCTGAGGTGAACCGTGGCGTCGGCACATGCTAACTCATCCTCTGGCGTCGGGTGGCTGACAGGGGCCCGTGACAACGCATCAGGGATGCAGATCAACCTGCCAGCGTGCCAGACGGCTGTGAAGAGGTAAGGTGCGACTTTCTCCTTCAGACGTTGGAGGCGGGGATTTTCAACCGCATCAAGGGTGTAGTTGTTGAAGATGGGGATGAGGGGGCGATGGTCCGTCATGAGGGTGAAGTGTTGCAGTCCGATGAGGTAGAACTTGCACTTGGACATGGCCCAGACCACGGCTAGCATCTCCAGCTCAATGGTGGCATAGCGGGACTCGGGGTCGCTTAGGAACATCGAACCACACTGAACTAAGCGGAGACGGTTGTTGCCATGATCCTGTAGGAGGGCGTATCCAATACTGTTGAGGCGGGACGCATCAGTTTGTAGAATCACTGGTAGGGAAGGGTCGAATGGGGCCAGGACAGGTGGACTGAGCAGGGCAGCCTTGACCCGGCGGAAAGCCTCATCATGGTCAGCGGTCCACATAAACGACCTCTTCGGGCTCATCAGGGGGCGCAGGGGCTGAGCGGCAGTGGCGATGTCGGGGGTGAACTCCGCCAGCTGGTTCACCAAACCCATGAAGGAGCGAAGGTCGGTGATGTTGGCTGGTGTCGGGAAGTCCTTGATCGCTCCGACTTTGCCAGGGTCAGCCGAGATGCCCTCACCTGAGAGCGTGTACCCACAGAAGTTCACACTGGGTGCGGCGACCACGAACTTGTCCTTGTTGAGTGTGATCCCACTGCCGCGGCACCGTATGAGCACTTCATGGATACGCTGAAGATGTGTGTTGAAGTCCTCGTCGTAGAGCAGCACGTCGTCGACAACCTTGGCACAATTTTGCCCCCCTTGGAGGGCCCTATCACCGCGAAGGCAGAAGGCGTCACCTGTCGCAGCGAAACCCATTGGACCTCTACAGTGTTGGAAACGGCCATAAGGAGTGATGAAAGTTGTGAGATGATGGCCAATGCTTGACAGTGGCGTTTGGACAGAAGCGGCGTCTGAACACCCTCGCGGACTTGGATTGTGGCCGAACAGGAGCGTTTGCTGATGGTGAGTTGTGCATGAAACGTCCCCAAAGCAGGAGCCATTGCAGAGCCATCCGCGTTGAGCGTTGTTGTCGGAGGCGGAGGTCGTAGGCTGCTGAGAGGAATCCGAAGTATGCCGAGGTGTCGTCGGCCGATCACTGTGATGTCTGCACCTGTGTCAGGAAGCATGTGGAGTTTTCTAGTGGTGCCGCTGTAGATGAGACTCAAGGATGTCAGTGTGGGTGCCTGAACAGGTGATCCCACACGTCGGCAACTTGTGGTCTTCTTTGCTGTAGACTTGTTGTGGGAGGAAGCGTTGTTGTCCTGTGTGGCGGGCGTCTTGGAAGATCTGCAGCATTTGTCGTAGTGGCCCATATGGTTGCAGCGACGACACTGGGCGGTGGCAGCAGGGCAAGCAGGAGTCCTAGGCTTATGACCACGACGGCCACAGTTAGTGCAGGTGTAGTCTTCAGCCGGGCACTTGTTCTTGTCGTGCCGGCGAGCACAACGTTGGCAGGCGGCAGCCGACGCCAAGGACTGTTGCGATGTGGAGAACTTGTCGCGTTGCTTAACCTGCTTGTTCTGCTTGTACGCTGACACGGCGTTAACCTGGGACGGTGGGGCACGTATGGCTGATGTAGCGCTTCGAGTGGCCTCATAGGAACGGCAAGTGTTGACGATGTACTGTAATGAAGGGGTGGCGTCGAGGAAAAGCAGCTTCCGTACAAGTTCTTCGTCGTGTATGCCCATCAGAATGACCATCTTGAGTTGGGTCTCCCTGCAGGCAAGGGAGAGTTCCCTGGGCAGACGTCAATTTCTTCGGCGATGTGGCAGAGGCGGACGTAGAAGTTGTTGAATGACTCGCCCTGTTTTTGCTTGCAACTGAACAGGTCCCTACGACGGAGAGCTTCATTGCGAGAATTCTTGATGTGCTCCTGAAGTGCATCGAGGACTGCGTCAACGGTCTTGTCGGTGTCAGGGGGTATGCTTAAGGTGTGCTCCAAAAGCCGCTGTGTCTCCAGGGTTAAGCACATCCGCATCTGGATCAGTTGTTTCTCCCTCGGTAGTTTAGATAAGTCTACCATAATAGAGTAATCGTCCCACCGACGCCTCCATTCTCTGAAAACCTGGAAGATGGCATCAGCACGAAGGGGCGGCGGGTTCTGGGTGATAGCCTTCTGTGGTGGAGGTGGAGCTGTAGGGGTGGAGGATGTTGTGGAATGGGGTGTTGTCCCCGTTGAGGTAGGTGTAGGTGCGGCGGTAGGTGGGGTAATTTGGGCCAGAGCCTGGACAAGGGCGGAGAACTTGGCATCGTCCATCTGTCTCCTGTAGTCCTCCTCCGTGCGTCGTCTTGTTTCCTCCTCCTGTCATCGGTTTTCCTCTTCCCATCTTCTGCGGTCCTCCTCCTGTTGTCTGCGGTCCTCCTCCTGTCATCTGCGGTCCTCCTCCTGTCTTCTGGTATAGTCGTCCCGTTGTCTGCATTGCTCCATATACTGTATGAGCTGAAGGAGGTCTGCACTTGTGGTAGGTTGTAGACTTGCAGGGTGTGGTGACAGGGGTGGCATCCCCCTATAGTGTAGGGGAGGTAAAGTGGAGGGAGGTTGGGGAGGTGGAGTAAAATGAGGGGTGGTGAGAGGAGAGGTTGGAGTGGAATGAACTGACTGGTACCCCATACCAGCAACTCCAACAGTATCTCCATCATTATCTCCACCACTATCTCCACCAGTAGCTCCACCATTATCTCCCTCCCCAGTATGGTCGTGTGGGGTGTCTCTGGGCTCCCCATGAATCTGCTCATCTCCCTCCATAATTGGTTGATAGCTGACACACTGTAGTCTTGCAGGAACGATGAAAATGTGCAGTACAACTGGAACAGTTAATTTAATAGTGAGAGAAATTATCTGTGCTAGAGAGAGTGAGTGCGTGAGTGCGGTAGGCATGGCAACACCGTGTTGACTTGGCAACGATGTGCGTGTGTCCGTGCGCGCATGTGCCGGCACAGCTGGAAGGCACTGAGGGCCCAGTGAGGGGTGAGAACTTTAGTGTTGCTGGAGACGTTAGAGGGGGAGGGTATGCTACTCCTCACTCTTGTCCAGCAATGATTCGGCAACTATAACCCTCACAGCAAGTCGGGAATGGGCACAAATGACATGGGACATATAATAAAGGCACTGCACTCCACACTTAAGCACTTCACTGCACTTTAAAGCACTGCACAATGATATATCCAGGGCTGGAGAGGCGAGGTCTTGCAAGATGGCTGGCTGATAATCCGGTCTTGGCTCGTATCTCCTGGCTTTAATACACTGACTGCGCCATGTATGGTTGTCATGTGAATCTACAACAACCTTGATAATCCTTTCTTGCACAAGGATGTAGAATAAAAGTCCAGAGATAAGTTTATAGGTTCTTATTAGCCAGAGATACAGGGAGCTTGGGTGGCACTACTATGCTGAGTGCCGACCGGATGTTACTGATGAAAACATGTGCAGCGGTGCCGGATATATTTGGTGCAACGCTGCCGATACTACAGAGTACGGTATATTATCATGGGATATTAAACAATGATAGTATTGCCCTGAAAGTACATGTGTGTATGTTGCAATATGATTAAGGCATGTGTACACTCTGTATATATGTTGTGTGTGCACTTAACCTATATCAACAAAAGGTAACAAGGTTTTCTCTGCCCCAATTGGAGATAGTATTTAGATCAGAATTTAAGAGTTCTATGGCTTCATTACGTTTGTCGTTGAGGGATTGCTGGCTGGGGGGTTCTGAAAAACTAATGGAGGAGTGTAAGGTTGAGTCGTCTGCGTATGAATGGATGGGAATTGAGGTACAGTTGAGGAGATCATTTATAAAAATTAGAAAGATAATAGGAGATAGGACAGACCCCTGAGGAACACCGGAGTTTATTGGGTGAGGAAGTGAACAATGGCCGTCCACAACCGCGGCTATGGAACGGCCAGAAAGGAAATTAGAGACAAAGGCACAGATGGAGGGATAGAAACCGAAGGAGGGTAGTTTAGAAATTAAAGATTTGTGCCAGACTCTATCGAAGGTTTTCGATATGTCTAGTGCAATAGAAAAAGTCTCACCGAAGTCCCGAAAGGAGGATGACCAAGAGTTAGTAAGATATGAAAGAAGATCACCAGTAGAGCGACCCTTAAGGAAGTCACACTGGCGATCTGAGAGCAGATTATGAGAAGAGAAATGCTTAAGAAATTTGGAAGCAAGAATAGTTTCAAAAACTTTAGAAAGACATGAGATGAGAGCAATTGGACGATAGTTGGAGGGTTGAGAGCGGTCACCCTTCTTTGGGACAGGTTGAATGTGAGCAAACTTCCAGCATGAAGGGAAGATGTTAGAGGATAGACAGAGAAGTGCCTAGGCAGGGAGTCAGCACGGAAGCACAGTTTTTGAGAACAACAGGAGGAACACCGTCCGGACCGTACGCCTTATTAGTATTAAGCCCAGAGAAGGTAGAAAGTACATCTTTGGAAGAGATTAGGATATTAGGCATAAGTAAGAGAGAGGAGGGTGGAGAGGGAGGAATAGCACCGGAATCATCCAAGGTGGAGTTTCTAGTAAATGTTTGAGCGAAGAGTTTAGCTTTGTCAGAGGAAGAAGTGATGGTTGTGCCATCAGAATGGGAAAGGGGAGGGAAAGACGAGGAAGAGAATTTGTTGGAGATGTTTTTGGCTAGATGCCAGAAAGCTTGGGAAGAGCTAGAGTTGGATAGTTCAGTGCATTTATTATTGATGAAAGAGTGTTTGGCAAGTCGAAGAACAGATTTGGCTTGATTCTGGGCAGAAACATAGGAAGAATGAGAGCCTTGAGTTTTAAGGCGTTGGTACCGTTTGAATGCTTCCTCCTTATTGCGGACAGCAGTAGAACAGGTGTGAGTATACCAATATTTTTTAGCATTAGTCTGAGAGAAAGAGAATGGAATGTATGCTTCCATGCCCGATAGATTACCTCGGTAATGCGTTCAGCACTCTCCGAGGGTCCCCGGCCACGGAAGCAGAAATCATTCCATGGGAAATCAAAGAAGTACTGCCGGAGAGCCTCCCAGTCGGCAGCGCCAAAGTGCCACAAGCGCCGCCGGCTAGGAGGATCGGGTGGCCGTACTGGAGAGATAGGACAGTTGACAGAGATAAGTTTATGGTCGGAGGAGCCCAAAGGAGAGAAAAGATCGACAGTATAAGAAGAAGGGTTATAAGTTACTGTTAGAAACAATTCAAGAATGTTGGGCCGATCTCCGATGCGATCCGGGAAACGGGTGGGTTGCTGAACTAACTGCTCTAGGTCATTTATGATACAAAAGACGTAGGCTTGTTCACCAGGTGGGTTAGTAGTGTGAGAGGAGAGCCATTGGCGGTGGTGAACGTTGAAATCTCCTAAGATGGAGATTTCTGAGAAAGGAGAAATGGATAGAATGTGTTCCACTGTACAGTTTAGATAGTCAAAGAATTTGGAAAAGTTAGTAGAGTTAGGGGAAAGATAGACAGCACAGAAATATTTAGTAAGAGAATGACAGGAAAGTTTGAGCCATAAAGTAGAGAATTCAGAGGAGTCAAAATCGGGAACACGAGAGCAAGTGAGTTTGTTGTGCACATATGCACAACATCCGCCTTTGGCTTTGAAAGTAGGAGGATACAGAGACACCTGAGTTTCGGTGAGGAAGAGAAGATCAGGTTTGTAGGATGAGAGATGGTGTTCAACAGAGTGAAAGTTAGAGGAAAGTCCGAGAATGTTGCAGAAATCAGTAGAAAGAGTAACAGGCCGAGGTCCAGGTAATTTTGTGGGGTCGTCAGGGGATGGTCGGTCGGGTGTGGGGTCATTTATGGTCCCCCCCCCCCTCCCCCCCCCCCGGGGACTCCGAGGCTGGGCTGAAATTCACCATTTAAAAAACAAATGTTATATATATATAGGCCCATATATATATATATATATATATATATATATATATATATATATATATATATATATATATATATACCGGTATATATATATATATATATATATATATATACATAGGCCTACATACTGTATATATGTATATATATATATATATATTTATATATATATATATACCGGTATATATATATATCTATCTATCTATTGCCTGACGCCGTGATTCCCGAAGGGGTGGCCACGAACGAACCGCCCCCATGCACCTCTGTCCCCAGTCAGTCGACGCCCCTCCCCCCAACCAGCACCACCTTCGTTCATGTACTTCCTCACTCCATCCTTCCACCTCATATTCGGTCTACCTCTCCCCCTCTGTCCCTCCACCTCGCTCTCATACACCCTCTTAGTCATTCTCTCGCTTTCCATACGTTCCATATGGCCGAACCATCTCAAGTTGTTCCTTTTCACACTTTCCAGCACATCTACCTCCACACCACACCTCCTTCTTACTTCCTCATTAGTCTGTCTATCCCTCCATGTAACTCCGCACGCACTCCTTAAGTAATTCATTTCCACTGCTCTCACTCTTGGTCTGAGTCTCTCAACCAACGTCCATGCTTCGCTTCCGTAAGTCAGTGTCGGGATTACCACACTGTCATGCAAGGACTTCTTCACTTCCATACTGACCACCCTATTTTTTGTTACTGCTTTTAGCATTCCTACAACCCTCTTCCCCTGTTGTACCCTCTCCCGCACCTCTTCATCCATAGTCCCATCTTTACTCAACACACTGCCCAGATACTTAAAAGAGTTGACGATCTCCATAGCCTGACCGTTCAGCTTCACCTCACACTCTGTGACTTCACCCCTTTCGAAGACCATAACCTTGCTCTTCCCCGTATTTACCTTCAAATTCCGTTTTTCGCACACTGTTCCAAACTCATTTACCAGACCCTGCAACTCCCATTCATTATCACTCATCAGAACTGTATCATCCGCAAACAGCAGTATAGGTAGCTTCCACTCAATTCCCTCCCTTTTCAGCGATACACCAACATCCACTGCTCTTGATAGTATTTCTTTCATAACTCCATCCATATATACAGTAAACAACCATGGGGACATCACACACCCCTGTTTCAAACCAACATTCAGGTCAAAGAACTCGCTCTGCTCACTCTCCACACGTACTGCCGCCTTTGCACCCTCATACATGCTCTTCACTGCTTTCAGCAACTTGCCCTCTACTCCGTATATTCTAAGTACTTTCCACAAACCTTCTCTATCCACTCTGTCATAGGCCTTCTCCAAGTCCATAAAGGCAACATACACCTTTTGTTTCTTCTCCAGATACTTCTCCACAACACAATTCAGGGTAAAAATCTGATCTACACATCCTCTTCCCTTCCTAAAACCTCCCTGCTCGTCGCCTATCCATTTCTCCGTTCTCACTCTCACTCTCTCAATCACTACCCTACTGTATACCTTCCCTACTACGCTTAGAAGACATATTCCTCGGTGGTTACCACACACTCCTCTTTCCCCTTTGCCCTTATATAGGGGGACTATTATGCCAGTCTTCCAGTCATCGGGTGCACTCCCCTTCTCCCATGCTAGTTTGCACATTTTCCATACCCATTCTATCACTATCTCACCACCATACCTCAACATTTCCCCACACACTCCATCTGTTCCTGGTGCTTTCCCCAACTTCACTCTTTTCATGGCTTCCCACACTTCTGACCTCCTGATCCCCACCTCCTCCTCCACTACTTCTCTTCTTCTCCCTCCCATACCATATCCAGCTATGTTTGCTGGCTCTTCATTCCTTTCATTTAGCAACTCACTGAAGTACTCCCTCCATCTTTCGACTCTCTCTTGCTTCTCGGCTAGCATTCTCCCATTCTTATCTTTCACACCCTTACTGTTTCCCTTGCTACCTTCCCTAACTTTCTTGACTTCTTTCCAGAACAGTTTCTTACTCTCCCTCCATTTTACACTCAGATTCCTTCCAAATTCCTCATCTACTCTTCTCTTACTTTCCTTCACTACTCTCTTCACCACCCTCTTACTCTCCACGTACCTCGCTCGTTTCTGTCTCTCGGAATCTTCATTCCCTCTGCTACCCAACCACTCTCTATATGCTTTCTTCTTTTCTTCCACAGCTATTCGTACCTCTTCTGTCCACCATGCTGTACCTTTCACTCCCCTCCCTCTTCTCCTCACTCCACACACCTCCTCACATGCTGCACAGATCTCATCCTTAAACACCTTGCTCATCTCCTCCACTTCCTCCATAACTTCCAGGTCGAACCCACCTAGTCGTCTTTCCACTGCTCTCCTGTACTCCTCCCTGATTTCCTCCTCCTGCAACCTCTCCACCCTCCTCACCATTCCACCCTCCTCTCGCCTCCCTCCCGCTCTCCTCACCCACTTCTTTTGTATCCTAACCTTAGCTACCACTACATAATGATCAGACAGACCCCCTCCAATACCCCTATACACCCTAGCATCCATCACAGATTTCTTCATTCGTTCATCCACACATACATAATCAATCAATGACTTTCGTTCCACCACTGTCTTATCCTTCATCGTCAACATCCGTTTCCACGTGTACCTGAGGATCATTCTGTGTCGGAAGAAGGTGTTGGCTATCCACAGCCTCCTCCCCACACATACGTCCACAAGTGCACTACCATTCCCATTCACCTCTGATGGTACCCCCCACCCTCCCACCACTCCCTCAACTTTCCTATCACCCACCTTACCATTCATATCCCCAATCAGAAATATTCTTTCATTCTTGTCAAACTTCTCCAGGCACGCCTCCACATTCATCCAGAACTCCTCTTTCTTTCTTTCAAGTATATCCTCTGTCGGGGCATACACGCATACAATCACCCACGTTTGTATTCCTACTTTCATTCTCACCCACACAATCCTTGAATCCACAGACCCATACTCTCTTACACATTCCTTCCATTTGCTACTTACAAACAAACATGCACCTTCTCTCGCTGTTCCTTCACTCACTCCAGCACACACACCCATTCCACACTCCCACTCTCTCACATCTGAACCTTTCCATTTGGTCTCTGTCATTCCACATACATCCAGCCTGGCATTCACTAACACTTCCAGAACCTCTCTCTCTTTTGTGCCATCATTCATGCCACTAACATTCCACGTAGCCATTCTCAGAATGTCCGAAGGCATGTCCTTAGTCGGTCGTGGTTCGTCAACGTTGGTTCCGTCCGCATCCGAGGCTGTTCGTTCGTTTTTCCTTGCTTCGATATTTTTTCCGGGTGGGGGTCGCAAGCCCACCGACCCAACCTCTTTAGTCGCCTCTTACGACACGCAGAAGGCATATATATATATATATATACTATATATATATATACTTGGATCTTCTGATCACTGTCTGATACAGGCCACCTGTCTATCACCTACCACACCTTCCCACTCTGAACCTGTTTTGGTGACTAAATGGCATTACGATAGGGCAGACTGGGAGGGTCTTCAAGGTTTCTTTATTGATATTCCCTGGACCTCTTTCTTTTCTAATGATGCACACTCCACCTTGAGCCACATACAAGATTTTGTAAAAATTGGAATGGAAACTTTTATTCCTCATCAAAAGTACAGTAAAAGATCTAATTCACCTAAATGGTTTGACCATAATTGTGCTAGAGTAACTGAACAAAAAGCAATAGCCTACAATGCATACACAAGATCAAAAACACATGAAGCCTTTAATTACTTTAGAAACATCAGAAATCATGCCAAAACTGTATTAAACCTAACTAAATCAAACTTTCTCCATAAGCAGGCAAATAAACTTCTAAATAATCCAAATGATAACAAAATATTTTGGTCTACTCTTAACTCATTCAAATCCAACTTCACTACTGCTTCATCCATTCCACCATTAAAATCTCCGACTGGCAATCTTGTAAGTGACCCACGAGGTAAAGCTAACCTTCTTGCAGATATTTTCTCCACCAACTCAACCTTAGATGACATAAATCAAGATGTCCCTGTACTTAATTTTAATTCACCTGAAATTCCCTCACTTAAGATCCACACCAGACATGTCAAAACTATTTTGCAGAATCTCTCAGTAGATAAGGCTCCTGGTCCAGATGAAATTCCTCCAATAGTACTTAAGAATTGCTCCTTGGTGCTCGCTCCTGTATTGGCAAAATTTTTCCGTCTGTGTACTCATACCTCATGCTTCCCAGTACCCTGGAAAGAAGCAAACATCCATCCAGTTCCTAAAAAAGGTGCCTCTTCAGATCCATCAAACTACAGACCAATAGCTATAACTTCCACTCTTGGCAAAGTTTTTGAAATTATATTAAATAATCACATAATTAAGCATCTGGAGAATAATAAATTAATCAGTGATAGGCAATATGGTTTTAGACGATGTCGATCAACTGCAGACATTCTTTGCCTTCTTACGCATCAAATCAACCAAGCTACAGACCAACATGGTGAAACACATACAATAGCACTGGATATATCAAAGGCATTTGATAGAGTCTGGCATCAATCCTTATTGTCGAAGATGTCACACTACGGCCTTGCATCATTAGTTCCACTAATTTCTTCTTATCTTCATAACAGAAAAATACGTGTAATGGTAGATGGCCTTTATTCTCAATTTCACTCAATAAATGCTGGTGTTCCCCAGGGATCAGTTTTGGCCCCAACTCTGTTCCTCATTCATATCAATGATCTCATATCTACCACTCATAATCCAATACATTCCTACGCAGATGACTCAACACTCCACAGTTCCTTCACATTTACCAATTCTTTCACCCAACCCGATCTTATAAATTCAAAAATAAACACTGCAATTTCTCTGAACCAGGACCTTTCTAGAATTAATGAATGGGGACAAGAGAATCTAGTTTCCTTTAATGCACAGAAAACCAAGTACATTCAATTTTCTAACCGACAGAATCTCACTGACTCCCATATATTTTTTAATGATGTAAATATTCCCACTTCCCCTAGTATTGACATTCTCGGTGTAACATTAACTACTAACTTGAGCTGGACACATTATGTTAGAAGCATTGCTAAGAATGCCTCTAAAAAACTGGGACTCCTGTACAGAGTTCGAGAATTCTTCACTGACGAGCAGTTGGCCGTAATATATAAAAGTCATGTGCGCTCTCAGATGGATTACTGTTCACCTCTGTGGGGTGGAAGTGGAGTGGTTGCATTGAGGCAGTTGGACAAAATTCAAAATAAAGCTATTAGATTAATCAATAACCCTGCAATCACACAGGACCTTCCTACATTAGCCATACGAAGAAACGTTGCATCCCTTGCATTATTCTACAGATATTTTCACAGCAATTGTTCCGAGGAACTTGCTTCAATTGTGCCGCCTCTCCACATCTTTCCCCGTAGAACTAGGGCAGCTGAGAGCGCCCATGAATTTACACTTTCTCCTCCACAATGCAGAACTTCTGCTTATCAGAATTCATTTATCCCCAGAGCTACTACTCTTTGGAATTCACTTCCCTCGAATTGCTTTCCACAAACTTACAATCAACAAATGTTTAAATCCAGTTGTTACAAACATTTTATGAATGGAGGATGCCTTTAGGCACATGGACCTTTTTGTTTTATCTGTGTTTTTCCTTCCTCCATTCATTGTCTCTTAAAAAAAAAAAAAAAAAAAAAAAAAGTATACTGTATATATATTTTTTTTTCTTGTTTTTTTCTTTTTTTGTATCTGTTTCTTTCAGGCTAACCTGCCATCGCGCTCGCTCTCTCTCTCTCTCTCTCTCTCTCTCTCTCTCTCTCTCTCTCTCTCTCTCTCTCTCTCTCTCATATTTAGCTCCATTCATTTGGATATTTTAAGAAATTCGACCCATTAGTTTAAGGATTATAAGACCTTTCGTGCCATTTAGGTGGCTATTTTTTCCTGGCAAGCAATAGCAAGCCAGTAGTTTAGGAAGAATCGGCCTTCGGCCGGGGCATTTTTCTACCAAAAAAATGCGCAAATCGATCTCGAAGGAGGGTTCTAAAGGTATTTTGCCAAGCTTGATGGTCTGGGGAGCCAACTTTAAAACAAAAAATAAATAAAAGGATGCCAGGCAAAAATAGTTTAGTAGAACCAAATTGAAAATATATTTTATCATTAAAAAAGGTATGCTATCTAACTAAAGGGGTCAGAAGCCTATAGCCAAACCAGGAATAAATCTTGTTCCTTCTACAACGGATTGTTTCTGCCTTGACCTGCCTTCAATTTACTGCCTCATATACAGTATATTCGTTCACTTCTCTCTCTCTCTCTCCCTGTATTTATTCCTTCCTTCTCTCCCCCCCTCTCTCTCTCTCTCTCTCTCTCTCTCTCTCTCTCTCTCTCTCTCTCTCTCTCTCTCTCTCTCTCTCTCTCTCTCTCTCTCTCTCATACACACATTGTAGCCCAGAGAAAACGAACCAACAAGAGAATTTCCCAAAGACCGTCTATGGGAAACACACGACAATCTTTTACAGTATATCCTCCCGAAATATTCAACTTGAACTACCTCTCAAAAAAGAAAAAAAGAATAATCAAATCAAATTAATACCCATTCCTACCTCTACCACCTCCTCCATCCCTCAACCAACACATTCCTCAAAATCCCCCCTCCTCATCCCTATCCCCAACTCATCTCCCATACGACGACGTTCCGTATACACCTCGCATAATACACACAACAATTGGAGGTTGGACCCTTATTGAGGTACAGAGGTTAGGGTTCATGATTCCTAACCTTCCTATTTGGAACAGGGTATAGTACAAAGCGGCCTATTTACGCACTGTTTACAATCACAGACATTCCAACAGTACGATAACATTCCACAAGCTAGAAAATCGAGCGAATGGCCAAGGAATATAGAGGCGATTAATTTGTGTCCACCCCCTCGATAGCCTGGATAGAGTAGAGATATCTAACATGGCAGCCATTGAAATACTTCTAATACTACCACCGACATGTATAGTTGCAAATTGAGTTGAAATAGAGATACGTAGATTTATATTACTTAGATATAGATACCTACATAGACAAAATCAATATAGAAACAATACCGATATCCACAAATAAAAATATAATACACAAAACTTACAAAATGGGCTGGTCTATCAGTGGTGATGGGCTGGTCTATCAGAGTGAGAACTGAGCGATCTCTGCCATACCCATGTAGCTTACTCTGACTGTTCCTTTTACCTATATATTTTCTAGATCTCAAGTGACGGCGTCTTTTCCGTGGATCGACCTCCCAATCTACCAAGATTGGAAGCCAAAGCGTCACATTTCTCCTTTGCCCCTCAACTTTCTCTTCATAATTGCTGAGGGGCGCAGGTCCCTGGATGGGGCTTTGGTTTCCCGGGCGTTTCTGCGCCCTCCTCAGCTCCCCGCCATGGAGTGGCTTCGGTCACCCAGGCTTTATTGTGGTAGGTAGGGAGGGTTCTGTGGGGGCACTAAGTTATGGCCTTGGCCTTGCTCGGGGCCTTGGGGCTGTTCGGCCAGGCAGTCTGGGGAACAACAACAACAACAACACAAACTCAGCATGAGGTATCCAACATAGCGACAACAAATACATATAGGCCTAGTAGTACAGATATCCTCACAAATAAAGATATAATACACAAGAACTCATAAATACAGATAAACGCAAAACACACAAAACTCAGCCTTAGGTAACCCACATGGCAACAACAAATGCATACAGAAACAGTACAGATATCCCCACAAATAAAGATATAATACACATAGCTCACAAATACAGATGAAACAAAACACAGAACTCACAAATATAAATACAAACAAAACACATAACTCAGCATGAAGTAAACAACATGGCGACAACAAATACAAATAGAAACAGCACAGATCACCCCACAAAGGTAAAACAAAACACACAAACTCCACACCGTAGGTATCCAACATGGCGACCACCCACGACCGCAATAGTCCTAATACCACCACCAAACGAAATTCCCAGTTGAGGTCGGTGAGTGGTAGTGACACCGAGATCCTCTGTATGGTAATAGGCCACCACATGAGGGGGAAGGGGGGAGGGAGGGGTGGCTTCGATTCTTAGCTGCCCTTATATAGTACGGGGCCTGTGAGAGATAGAGTATGTATGTGTGTGGGGGGGGGGGGGGGTGTGTAATTGGATGGGAATGGATGTAAAGGGTACGATATATGAGTACATAGGGATGGAGAAATAAATAAAAGGGGATAAAATCGGAGAATGAGGCATGAGGATTAAATATAGAATAACCCATTCACTACCGGTGACGTCCTTTGAACTATATTCTGGCTTCTATTAGACGATATTTTTCAGTTTAAAAAAGGGCCTCCAGCAAATAACAGGCTTTGAGGATTATGGCGCATTTAGGCAATATATTTTGGCTACCATTAGGTGATTAGGGTGAGGGCTGGTCCTACCGTCCTGTCTAGAGTGAAGTTTGGCTTCCTCTACCCAACCTTAGCCATTTCTTTCTCTTGTCTTGTAGGCCTACTACTGGTACTTTTCCTACTTTGGGGGCGGGAGGCTAGGAATCCTCCTCCCACGTATAATTCACCTACTAGACGAGACAGAGAAAGGGGCGAGGGAACGCGAAAGTGGTTCCAGACCCTAGGAATTGGAACTTTAAATGTTTCTGTTTGGGCTCTCTCTAGAGTCAGCCACCCCTTGCTATGGGGTATGTGCATACATATAATGTACATATTTAATTATATGCTTGTTTATTCATATTTAGACATAGTGAATACAGACTTTTGGATACATTATACGACGTTGTATATATTATATTATAATGTATTCTTATTTAGTTCTATGCTTGTATATTTATTATTGGAGTAGTGAGGATAAATTAATAAGACTCTGGGTTATAATTCAAAACGGTCCATCATTTTGGCCTTTACATTTTATCGCCCAACTTCTCGGCAGTACAAATCATTCCAAAATATGACACAATATTTCAGAAACGTTGCAATCCATTAAATTATTGACTTCTCCACCACGATATATATATATATAGGCCTATATACTGTATATACCGTACTGCCAAATAATTCACCATTTCTGGTAAACATATTATATTCACAAAAAGGTGAACTTCATGGAGTAAAATGCAGATTTGAGCACTCCAAAATGTGCAACATTATAATCAGAGATGGCAAATGCAGATTTGGTGAAAACTGCAAATATCACCACCCACCCCTCTGCCAGTCATCACTAGGGAATAAGAAATGCTATGATAGCAAATGGTCAGTTGTCCATATTAGGGGGACTTGGAGGATAGCCAGAAACAACACAAATTATAATAAAACAAAATCCAGTTTTGCGAGGACGAGGACACTATGGGAAATGGCAGAACAAGATGAACAAAGTGCGAGAATTGGAAGAACAAATAGCCCAGCTAGAGTACCTCCTGTCCTCCCGAGGGTGGCACAAGGATGTGCTCTACGAGCAACACCAAATATCTCCCGAGGACTACTAGGTAGGCTACACATAGCAGAATAAATAGCCCCTCCCCAGTCTTGTTTCCAAACATCCAAGGTCTAAAAAATAGAACCACAAACAAAGTACCATTTATTAGAGGCCTGCTAGAAGAAGGAAACTCTATATTTGCGGCTCTCACAGAAACCCACATTAAAGATCAGGCAGATAGTGAAGTATAGATTCCTGGTTATAACCTACATAGGGCGGACAGAACGCATAGAACTCGTGGAGGTGTAGCCTTGTACATTCATGACTCTCTGATATGTACTGAATTTCTAAATAACAGGAATGAAGTAGTGGAAATACTTGGAGTTAAAATAGAATCCCTAAATTTAGGCAGTTATTGTCACATACAGACCTCCTGACTCATCCTTAGAAGAATTCCAAACCCCAGCTCAACATGATAAAATCAGAAGTGGAAGCCCTGGGAAACCCGACACCAAATAGTATGAGGTTAGAAGATTTTAATCTGCCAAACATCTAGTGGAGACAACTAGAAAACCAAGTAGTGTCGAATAACTCCGGAGAAGCAAATGCAAGAGAACTATTTAAACTTTGCGACTGTTTTAGTCTTAGCCAGCATATTGCCGAACCTACACGTGAAAACAATATCTTAGACCTTGTCTTCACTAACAATGACTCCCTAGTACGCAGTGTTAACATATCGGACACAACATACTCAGATCATAAATTAATTGAGATCAAAACAACCCTAGCAAGTGTACAGAACATCTCAGAAGCTAGATAAAAAAACTGGTCCATTCAGCAAATTTAACTTCAACTAGCAGGGGTACCCGGCGTTGCCCGGGTTTAAATTTAATAATAATAATGTACCACCATAATCACCATCACTACTACCACCACTACTACTACCATAATCACCATCATCAATCACTACTACCACAATCAATACAATACTACTACTACCATAATCACCGGCCTCGACCTCCCTGAGCCTCATTAAACGGCGACCTCGATTTCGGCCGCTAAATTACCTCCGATTTTGGATCTGACCTCATCCGTACCCCCATTTTGGGGGGCTGCGAACAACTTTCGTTCCATACACCTTTTCGATCGGAGGCCTCCTTCTGTCCCAAACGGTCATTTTTTATTTATTTTTTCAATTTCGGCCTCGAAACGACCTCCGATCGTGGCCTCGCCCCCTCTATGACCTGACCCAGGTCAATTGACACCCACATGCAAAGTTTCAGCTCCCCAGGTCCAAAACTGCGGCCGCCTATTACGAACACACAGACAGACAAACAGACACACACACTGATTTAATAATATAGATAGCAAAAATATAAGGTGGGAAGAGGTAAACCAAGAAATGGAGGAAATAGACTGGGAAGATTTAATGAACAACCGGACACCATCAGAATGCCTAGTCCTATTAAAAGAAACCATGACCCAAATCTGTAGCCACCACATACCAGAAAGACAAACAAGACGAAGAAGCAAACAAGAACGAGAAAGAAGGAAGCTGTACACAATAAGAAAATGACTACCGGTAACACAAAGACGCACACAACAAAATCTACAGGAAAGACAAAAGGTCAAAATAAATAGAGAAATTGTGGAAATTTAACAACGACTAAGAATCTCATATGAACTACAACAAATAGAAGAGGAGAGCAAAGCTATTGCAAGCATAAAGGAAAACTCCAAGTACTTCTTTTCATATGCTAAACATAAGACTAAAACCACATCAAACATCGGCCCACTAAGTAAAGATGATGGGTCATTCACAGGGGACAAAAAGGAAATGAGTGAACTATTACGTCTACAATATGAAACAGCCTTCAGTAAGCCTGACGAAACAAAAGTAATCAGAGACCAAAATGAATTTTTCATGAATAACCCCACCACGGAAACCCCCCAGATTCTGGATATTAATTTCGGGCCAAAAGACATAGCAGAAGCCATCGCCAACATGCCATCCCACTCGGCCCAAGGCGATTGATCCTAATAAAGAATATAAGGTAAACCTCTCAAGACCCTGGCTATAATGTGGAGAAGGAGTCTAGACACTGGAGAAATACCGGATAGTTTGAAAAACGCAATAATTGACCCTTTGTATAAAGGAGGGAGTAAAGCACTACCAAAAAACTATCGCCCGGTAGCTCTGATTTCCCACATCATTAAAATTTTCGAACGAGTCCTGCGAGGCAAAATCTCAACATTTATGGGAAAAAAAGGAACTGCACAACACTGGTCAACATGGGTCCAGAGCAGGAAGATCATGTCTCTCGCAACTGTTGGAGCATTAGGACAAAATTCTTAAATCCCTAGAAGAAAAGAAAAACGTGGATGTCATTTACACCGATTTTGCTAAGGCCTAAATGTGATCTTGGTATTATTGCACACAATCTTAAAACAAAGGGGATAACAGGTAAAATTGGAAGGTAGATATACAACTTCCTAGTGAACCGAAAATAATCAGTTGCAGTAAGCCAAGTAACATCTGAACCTTCGGACGTCAAAAACTCGGTTCCACAAGGAACAGTACTAGTGCCTCTTCTTTTCCTCATTCTAATAAGTGACATTGATGCCAATACAAGACACAGTACAGTATCCTCAAGACACAGTACAGTATCCTCCTTTGCGGATGACACGAAACTGAGTATGATAGTAAAGACACAGGAAGACACAGGCCGGCTGCAGGAGCACATAAATAAGGTGTTCCAGTGGACCAGGGAAAATAACATGCAGTATAATGAAGAAAAATTCCAATTAATACGATACAGAGATAATAATTTCGTTAAAGAGAACACAAGTTACATAACAGAATCCAATCACATAATAGAACGTAAAGACAATGTGAAAGACCTTGGGGCGATAATGTTGGTAAATATGGGATTCAAAGAGCATAACCAGGTCAAAGTTGCAGCTGCGAAACGGCTAACAGGTTGGATTCTACGTACATTTAAAACTCGCGGTAAATTGCCTATGATAACACTTCAAATCCCTGGTGCTACCGCAGCAAGAATACTGTAACATATTAACATCCCCATACAAAGCAGGTGAGATTAATGACTTAGAAAGTGTACAAAGGAATTTCACCTTGCATATAAACTTAGCAAAACAGTTACACTATTGGGAGCGCTTAAAATCACTAAAGCTGTATTCGTTGGAACGTAGAAGGGAACGATACTTAATATTATATACGTGGAATATCGCAGAGGGTTTTGTACTAAATCTACATACCCCAATAGCAATGAAGTTCAGTGATAGGAGAGGCTGGGAATGCGATATCCCCAAGATGAAAAATCGGGGTGCTATGGGCTCTCTACGAGAAGGCTGGTTACCACATAGAGGAGCACGTCTCTTCAACAAACTCCCACGGCGAGTCAGAGACATGAGAGGCGTCTCGTTAGACAGTTTTAAGAGAGCCCTCGATGTCGAACTACAAAGAGTGCCAGACGAGCCCATCTTCAAAGGGGAACGCTCTGCGCCCTTCGAACAGTCTGCTGCACCAATTTTCAAACAACAACGAAGGGCGGTGCGCTCCTCGGTGCCACTAGCAAGAGTGGCGTACTCCACATAGGTGAACATAGGTAGGTAGGTATATATATAGCCTCTATATATATATATATATATATATATATATATATATATATATATATATATATACCCGGTATATATATATACTGAGTGTATATATATATATATATATATATATATATATATATATATATATATATATATATATATATAGTATATGTATGAGTGTGTGTTTGAAAATATGAGATCGTCTTTACCCTTTTAATTCCCACAGATCCTTCCTAAGCTGTATAGTCTAACGATAGGCAGAACAAACTGTCAAAGCGCACCATGATCCTCAAGGGGTTAAAACGAACATACTATATATATATACTTAAAAATGAGCCTATGAGAAGTTAAGTGGTTGTAGTTAAGTACAGTAATAAACGTCCAGACCAAACACCCAAACACCACCTGTATGTGCCGATAAGGTCTTCCACACCAGGGACTTTAGTCTACTGTATAAACATCTTGGGGAATACAACAATAATTATTACCTCCGACAACCAAGTGGGACGGAGGTTAGGTTTCTGACTCCGTTTGTTTGTCTGTCTGTCAGTAAAAACAATATAGCATACAGCTATGAGCCAAATTTCACGAAATTTGGTGGGCAGATAGGATATGCCCCAAGGAAGACATTATTTAATTTTGGTGACGATCCATAAGTCATGAACCGATTTTCTCATGGACCGAAAGGATTTAAGTTAGGAGGCGATCCGGCAGTGGCGTAGCTAAGGGGGGCGGGAGGGGGCTGTTTGAAATCACCCCCCGGGCCCCCAAGAGAGGGGAGCCCCCAAATGGATCTGAAAATAATATAAATAATACTAATAGTATACTGTATACATAAAAGTAATAATGAGCAAAATAATCGCCATGTGGGTTTGATATAAATCTTCCTTTTCGTCTCTCCTGTGACGTCATGGCATTGTCTTGACTAGAAGTGGATATTTAAAATTCAACAAAAAAACGATCACTTGATCACTATTGCTTTGGCGGTGCGTAGGGGAACATAATGGCTGCTCTCGCTCCTACCCGCTACTTTCTCAGGACGCACTGGCTAGGTAGGCCTAATGATTATAATATATATAAATTGAGTTTGGCAGTTGATTATTATACAGTAGGCCTACTGTGTTTTCCGTAAGCATGTGTAAAGGAATAATAAGACATAATTTAAATTATTCAAAATTTTAAACTTGGTAGCTAGTAAGTTGAGTGTACTGTATAGATAATAGCATAATCGAAGATTAGGCCTATAGGCCTTCATATTATTATTTATTAATATACGATCCAGGAATTTCGGTATTATAGTTTCCTTTTTCGTGAACCGTAATGGTCTAATCGTTATCTATATTTTATAGATAACCTATGAACTTAACCTTGTGAGGAAGTAGAGTGGTAGGCTATCGAAGATATTCGTAGAGTAGGCTAAGCTATTAGGCCTAGAAATGTGTATGTGTTTGTGTTCTCATTAATTCTTTCTCAACTGTAGGGGGCCTAATATATAGCCTACAATTTATAAATTCTTTTTGCTATCGAGGTTTCATCTAGTAACTTATACTCTACTCTCAGGTGAGGGTAGATTACAAAGTTCTTATCATTATTCTGTTATATTTTAATTTGTGGTGAACTATGGTCTTACTAAACCTTAGCTTCATCATGCAAAATATGCATAGTCGTTTTATATTAGTCAATTAAGTATGGATACAATACATCAGCAGCTCAGCTAAAATAGAGCCTAAGTGAGGCAACATTTATGGCATAGAGTGTACAGTAGGCCTACCTTGGTTAGGCTATGACTGTCATTCTTTCAATTTTGGATTCTGGAGCAATTTTGTTAATGCTACCCTACATCTCCCGTATATAGGGTATGGTGCTTGTACATACGGAAACCCAGGATTATCAGGAACTGTGAAATGAGACAAGGAACACAGTTGTAAGCATTGAACCCTTTCGTTTGTAATCTAGCACTTCGGCTGATTCAGGGTCAGGTACAAACTCCGACGTTTCGAAGCAGAAGAAGGCTTCTGCTGGTTCGAAACGTCGTCAAGCTAAGGTTTAGTAAGACCATAGTTCACCACAAAGCAAATTGTAAGAGGCTTGCCACTTTGAGCAGGAGTTCTGCTGCAGAACTCCTGCTCAAAGCGGCAAGCCTCTAACAAGGGACTGGTGTTTTAACTTCTCAAGAAGAGGCCCTAGTACTGAAGCAATGCATGGCTTGATAGCCAATAAGGCCTATTTTAAATCCCTAACGCCAATGGTGGGGTTGAAATATAATTGAATACAGTTCATGTAGTTCCCTATATTTATTAATTTTTATTATTATTTCAGCCATGCCTAATGAACGACAAATAGTTCATCAACGTGGCGCTGCTAATTGGAAAAAACCGAGCCTAATCCATCACAATGCACCTAGATAGGAATATTTTTCCAAAACAATTATCGGGAGGGGGGGGGGGGCTTACAATGCTCCCACGAGCCCCCCCAGCTGCTTCGCTCACTCACCCCCCCCCCCCCTTAAAAATCAGCAAACCCTGGAAGGGGCCCCTCCAGAAACCGAGCCCCCCGGGCCCCAAAATCTCTAGCTACGCCCCTGCGATCCGGTTCATGTCACACAGGTGTAACTGTTGCGAATTTAAGTATATTCTGTGACAAAGTCAGCGAAGGTGGAGGTATGCGCTCTACCGAGTGCCCCTCTAGTTCTCTAATATTTTGTGCTATATAAGTCTACAAATCAGTCTGTCAGGGTTCGAACCTAGTTCAATAGATAATACAACTTGTCAACCAGGGTGAGGCCTGGCCCTATCCAGAGTCAGGTTTGGCATCCTCTACCCAACCTTAGCCATTTTTGTCTGTCTCTTTTTACCAAACTACATTTCCTTCTAGGTACTGGTGAGATCGTCCGTTTGGGTGGCACTACAAGGGGGGCTGTGAACGGTGGGGGCATTGGCCCAGGGGTGCAAGCCAATGGGCTGATGTTCCCCTCCCCCTGTGCCTTCTCAGAGACAAATCTCATCTCACCGTGTCCCCTTCGAGGGCTCGAGCATCTGTCCCAGCTTTGGTCAACCGGAATCGGGACTTTTCAGCCAGTAAGTCTGGGGAACAACGGTCAACTGGAATCGAGACTTTTCAGCCAGTAAGTCTGGGGAACAACAACAACTTATCAACCAAACAAAATATCTCAATTAACCCACTACAAGTAATTTAGGTTTTTTCATACTGTCCCAGCTCTATCCAGACAACTTTAATCAGCTCAAGAAGTGTGTGATATAGAACGTAGCGTAGGCTGTGTTGTAATAAAGTAAAACAAATTGTCAGTAGTGTGGGGTACCCGATACAGCCAGACACCAACTTTGGTATGCTAAGCAAGCTAATTCCCCTATAACTCTTTCACTTCTCTTTACTACCCTTCCCTTTGTACAAGGGTACTTATCACTGCTTTCCTCCAGTCCTCTGGTACCCTTTCCTTTTCTCATGCTAATTTACATAACCTATGCATTATGTCAACAGCTTCTTCTCCCCCATATCTCAGCATTTCACTTGGGATGTTATCTACTCCAGCAGCTTTGATAGCTTCTTTTACTTCTTTTCTGCTTATCTGTCTTTCATCTACCCTGTTTATTCTACCTCTCTCCATTCCCATGGATGAGATCTTTGCCTTCCGCTTACTCTTTACAGCTAAGCTACTAAAATTATCTTTCCACACATCCACCACACCATCACCCTCCACCACCACCCCATTCAAGTCCCTCATTCTGCCACCTGAGATACTCTCGGTTTTCCTCCCTCTGGCTTCTTTCACAGCTCTGTAGTATGCTTTCTTGTCACTCAAAAACTGTTCACTAATCTTCTTCCCATATTCCTCATCTGCCATCCTATTAGCATCTTGTATCATCCTCTTTACTCTTTGTTTCAAGTTCTTATATTCTTGTTTCCTTGCATCTCTTGTTTCTCTAGGTATATTCTTGTGCAGCATACTCTTTTGCAACTCTTTCTTCCTTTTCACCATTTCTTCTATCTCTCTGCTAAACCATGCGTTACCTTTCTTTTTCCACATCTTGAGTTTTTTCTTGCCACATACTTTCTCAGCTGCTTTAATCATGGAGTCTCTTGTACCTTTCCATACTTCGTCTACAGTATTTCCCAGATCTATCGTATTGTCTATGCCCTTTATAGTCTCTTTCAGCATATCCCCGTAGTTTGTTGCATTACATTCTTCACTTAGTTTTCTCACATTTATTCTCTCTACTGTCAGCTTTCTCTCTCTCCTCTCATATTTCCACTCCATCCTTATCCTCACTTTTGTCAGCACTGTATAATGGTCTGATCCCGTCAGCATACCTCGTACAACTTTTGAATCTAAAATTCTTCCTTTTAGCCCAGAGTTAATCATGGCATAGTCAATTAACACCCCAGCCGCGGGGCCTGACATATGTCGAGCGAGAGAACCATGGCCATCCCTGCGGGGCCCGACATATGTCGCAAGGGATGTTGGGAGGACGATAGGCGGACTCTGACCACTCGGAAGGGCCCTGTAGTAGGGGTGGTAGATAGACTTATCTATGTACAGTTCGCGCACATAGGAATGGCCCACTATGGCCACCTTCTTGATAAGGCCAGGGTAAATAGCCCTCTCTGGCTCAAAACCTTCCCCTACACCACCTCCCGCTGCCCCGTGCTTAAAAAAGCCATGTGCCATGTTGGCAATACACAAAAACCCTCGCGGCTGAAACAGACGAAAAAAATAGCGAGAGGGTAGACATGCAGAAGCTCACAGACCAGCAAATAATGGGAGCTCGCCGGCTAGGTGCCACAACACTAGGACGGGCGAAGAACCATATATTATATAGATATTCGTTAGTTAAATGATTCAGTGGACTGTATAATAATATCATATAATGGTTTATATCACCTGAAGACTGGAACTAGTGCTGTAGACCTTTGTTGACCTGTTGAGCCGTTATGATGCTACAAGATGGTGTGTGAAACGGGTGATAGGATAGAGTTGATGTTTAAAGAAGGGGGCCACTATACTTAATGATTGATGGGAATGATGATTAATGATCTATGGATTAGTATGGATAGATGGAGAATTGATGAGCTGAGTACTATCACTAATGGGGCGAAAGGTGAGGTGAAAACACAAGAGCGTAGGCAGACGGTCTGGTAGTTGTGGCGACTAGGGAGAGAGTGAGTGCGGGGCCCTCACCTTTAGCGGGAAGTGCGCCGCTATCACGCATGCGCAAATGGGTAGGTATATTTTTTCCCACCCAATTAGAATTACCTAAGTTCATAGGAATGATAGATTACCCAATATTCAATATAGAACATATTTATTAACCTTTTAATTATTCTATATAATTATTGATCCCACAAACTTAATACTAAATACTTAATGTAATACTTAGAGTAAGACTGTCCATATCAGAGTTTGGACAATATGCAACACAATCTAGATAAGTTGTCATGCTGGGCCCAAATTTGGCAAATGAGTTTCAATGCGGATAAATGTAAAGTAGGCTACTACATATCGGATACCGAAATGAGAAAGGAAACTATTCGATAAATGGCACTCAGCTTAAGATTGTAGACAGAGAAACCGATCTGGGAGTAACAATATCGAGTAACCTAAAACCGAGTCAACAATGTTCAGAAGTTGTTACGGCAAACAAAATAATTGGATTTATAGACAGGTCATTTGAACATAAATCCAAATAAATTTTCCTAACTCTTTACAATGCCTTAGTCCGCCCTCTTCTGGAATACTGCGTTCAATCTTGGTGACCTTATTACCTACTGTATATATATATATACTGATATACTGCTGTTTGCGGATGATACAGTTCTGATGAGAGATAATGAATGGGAGTTGCAGGGTCTGGTAAATGAGTTTGGAACAGTGTGCGAAAAACGGAATTTGAAGGTAAATGCGGGGAAGAGCAAGGTTATGGTCTTCGAAAGGGGTGAAGTCACTGAGTGTGAGGTGAAGCTGAACGGTCAGGCTATGGAGATCGTCAATTCTTTTAACCCTCCTCTAGCGGGTGCTCTGTGGCCGTTTTGGGCCTTTCTGGGCCGTTCTGACTGCTATATCAACCATCAGTATGAAAGGAACTGTATTGCGCCGAAAACTAGGTGGAAATCGCTACACAATGACGCCACATACAGCTACGTAGCACTCGTGGAGCACTGACAGTGTTACCTCGAAGATGGAAGTTTAGCTGATTTTGCTACCTTGCTCACTTTTAGCGAACTATTGGTTACACTGTCATCCTCATGCGCGGTGGGGGAACTGGAGTTAGTGTGGGCCGGGAGGCCACAGATGTCGGACGTATGGATCATTACTATCCCACTCATTTTCACTCGATTTCCACCCTTTTTTCACCCGTTTTTTGCCAGTTTTTTCAACTCGACTTAAGTGGTGAGCCGCTTTTTAAGGGTTAAGTATCTGGGCAGTGTGTTGAGTAAAGATGGGACTATGGATGAAGTGCGGGAGAGGGTACAACAGGGGAAGAGGGTTGTAGGAACGCTGAAAGCAGTAACAAGAAATAGGGTGGTCAGTATGGAAGTGAAGAAGTCCTTGCATGACAGTGTGGTAATCCCGACACTGACTTACGGAAGCGAAGCATGGACGTTGGTTGAGAGACTCAGACCAAGAGTGAGAGCAGTGGAAATTAATTACTTAAGAAGTGCGTGCGGAGTTACATGGAGGGATAGACAGACTAATGAGGAAGTAAGAAGGTGTGGTGTGGAGGTAGATGTACTGGAAATTGTGAAAAGGAACAACTTGAGATGGTTCGGCCATATGGAACGTATGGAAAGCGAGAGAATGACTAAGAGGGTGTACGAAAGCGAGGTGGAGGGAGAGGTAGACCGAAAGAGAGGTGGAAGGATGGAGTGAGGAAGTATATGAACGAAGGCGGTGCTGGTTGGGGGGAGGGGCGTCGACTGACTGGGGACAGAGGTGCATGGGGGCGGTCCATTCGTGGCCACCCCTTCGGGGATCACGGCGTCGGGCAATAGATAGATAGATAGATAGATAGATAGATATAGACAAGATAGAACGAGTTCAACATAGAGTTACCAAAATGATACCTAGCCTAAAGAACAAACCATACGACGAGCATCTTAGAGAATTAACTATTTCCTTTAACCCAGCGCAGATTCAGAGGCGACTTAATTCATGTGTTCAAAATAATCAAAGGCATCGACAATATGAACTGTAGTAAGTACTTCACATATCGACCAATCTAATTACATGCGGGGAAACGGTTGCAAAATTATTGGTAGCCTAAATCTTTTAACTCACTCGAATCTAAGAATTTCTTCTTCAATTGAGTTGTCAACTTGTGGAATGGGCTACCCCGAGACGTTATAGACTGCAGCACCGTTGATTTTTTTAAACTTCGCCTAGACAAATATCTTGCATCAAACCTGCAACTGACTGCTTTGTAAATGAATAACTTTATTTAATCCCCCCTCAAATTCATCAAGGATTATTGCGTAGGTTATATATATTACTAACACATTACAGTACCGGTACTCTCTTTTTCCCAGATATACGAAAGATCACTTGTAATTGTGTTATGTTACGGTACTAACCCTTCTGTCCCCTACTAGTTAACTTCCTAACCCTGCCACGGACATTAGTTCCAGGGCAGTAAAGTGGACCCTTAAAATACGCGCAATTTATCTACACGTAATCAAAGCTACGCTTGAACCACAATTGAGGCAATAAATAAAAAAATACGCTCAATTATTCAAATGTACGCGCCGAGCAAACGAGCGGGAGTCGATTCGTACATGTTGGAGAGTTTCGGGCGGCCATATTGGCGTGACGCTGAGCCATCTGACGTCGTCACCGTTGACTGTGGAGAGAGACACATCACCCGTACCAAACTATTATGTATCTAAAAAGCACAACAGGATATTATGAATCTATTAAAAGACTGTTCTTCGTTTTTCATTGAATGTATCATTTATTGAGCAAACAAAATCGGAAATGGAAAATCTGTTTCTGTTCAGGAGTTGGAGGTGAGATTGTTTAACCTTCTCTCGAAAGTCGCTTCAAAGCTTACTGCTCTCCCCTGGCTAAATGATGTGAAGCCAATTCCTTAATATGTATATGAGCTATTGAACTATCTCACTTGACACTATGAAGGCTATATGAAACTATATACAAGGTGTATTACTTTTCGAGTCAAAACTTTACCAGTAGGCCTAGGCGGCTAGGCCTATTATTTCGGTCGATCCGTTTCGGGTGCAGTGCTATCGATCGATGGCGCAGATCCATAATATCGGCGTTGCTCAACCACTACCAATGTGAGTTAATTTACGTTTGTGTCTTATTTTTATACATTAAATGTATTTTGTGTGGTAGTTTAGGTTATAACAACATATTTGTACAGTAATATGTTATATATGTGTGGTTTTTAGGTGATGCAAGGTAGAAATTGTACAACTTTCAGTCGGAGCCAGACCAATACCCATTTTCCTCATTTATATTTAACTTCCATGTACGCGCAAACAAAGGTACGTGCCAACAGCACAGTACGCATCCCCCGCGTAATTTGAGGGTTCACTGTAGTTCCCTTTCTAATGTTCCCTTACCCACTCTAACCCACTGTTCGGACACTATTGGTCCTCAGTGTTTTGGAGGACAAGCAGCCTAGAGGGGTCACTAGACCTGTTGTAGCTTGATTTCCTTTATACTCCTTTTTACTCCTTTGTACATGACTAATGCACTACAAACCGACTCAAGTTGGCCCCAGCCAAATCCACTGCAACCCTCCACACAAGCTGGACAGCCGAATACAAAAACACCCCACACCTCACCATAAACATCACCCCCGTAAAAGACACACACACACACACACACAATCCTAGGAGTAACATTATGATACCGTACTCTAATGACATTCAAACAACATATCACAAACATATAAAATAAACTGACACCCAGACTTAACACCCTCAGGCCACTTGCCCACACAAAATTTGGACACAACAAAGAAACTACCGCCACAGTACAGTACAGAGTACCTGGCCAGGCTGAGATGTGGGCACCATCCAGCTCTTCTGAGCTATCAGAAGAGACTTGATATCTCCGTCATCGACACCTGCCCAGGATGCAACACAGCACCTCATACTATTAAACACATCATAGAAGACTGCATTCTACACAATCACTTACGCCAACAACATAATCTACACTCCTGGAGAGCTCTGTGAGAAAGCCTGATTGTGGCCATGGCCTTCCTTAGGGACTCGGTGATGTTCGGCCAGGCAGCCTAGGGGACGACAACAAAAACAACAACAAACAATAAATAAGAACAATGATGGAATATGCAAGGCCTGGGCTTCTAACCTAGCTGAAACATATTACAAGACCTTGCAGACTATTCAAAACAAAGCCCTAAAAATCAACACAGGCTGCACAGCTACTACACCTACAGATCACCTACATCAAGAAACCAAAGTCCCAAAGTCAAAGACCACCTGGACATGAGACTCACTCAATTCCTGACTGAAGCCTCCACAAAACAACATCACCCACTACACTACATGGCAGCACACCCACAGACACCAAGGAATATCAAAACAACACCCAGCACACGGTATCGCACACAAATACTGCCATCTCTCACTCCCTGCCCACCCCAAACCAGCTTCCAGAAGCACATCCATACTCATATCTCTCGCCATTCCATCCAATCACTCATAGACAACACGCAGCTGCAGTCACGACCTCCCGAAATCCATCCTTCTGAACCCTCCCTTCCTCGCGAAGACAGAGTCCACCTGGCCAGGCTGAGATGTGGGCACCATCCAGCTCTTCTGAGCTATCAGAAGAGACTGGATATCTCCGTTGTCGACACCTGCCCAGGATGCAACACAGCACCCCATACTATTAAACACATCATAGAAGACTGCATTAAATTCTACACAATCACTTTCGGCAACAACATAATCTACACTCCTTGAGAGCCCTGTGGGAAACTCCAATGGCTTTCCTTAGAGACTCTGAGCTGTTCGGCCAGGCAGCCTAGGGAACAACAACAAAAGAACCACAAGTTTGTGTCTCTGTGCATTGCAAGATTCCTTAATCCCCGCAATGGTGCTCACGAATGAATCACATAAATGTTTCACCGATATCTGTCAGCTGGTGCCGCTCATCCGGCATAACATTACTTTCACTCGCATAGGCCTACCTCCCTCTCAAATCTGTCATTCCATCTCAATCTTGGTCTGTCTCTCACTCTCTTCCCTCCTAAATGTATACGAGTGTGAGATGGAATGGCAGATAATTAGAGGCAAAATTATATGGAAGGATAGAGTTAAAAGGTGCCGTACTGTGAATGTGGCGTTAGAGGCGCGCCAGCAAACATATGACAGAGAAACATGGAAGTGATTCATTCTTGGCCTGCGCCATGGGGATTAAGCGTTGGGAAATAGATAGAAAAGATCTGTACGGTAGTGTTCATATTATGTACTGGTAGCTTACACATCCAAAATGTGGGATAGAGAAAAGGGATTATAGAAGTGTTATTTAAGAAAACTATTACCGGTTACCTACATAAACTGGGTGACGGCATATGGCATCAATAGAGTAGTGTGCCACCACCCCATATGGCGTTCGCATGTTTCGTGCCAAGCAGTCAAATGTTCCATGGTGCAATCACAGCCCTATTGGCCTAGTGATAAACTAAGCTCCATGCCCATCCCCTCCTTTACCCCCCCTCTCCCCCCCCAAACCTCTCCTACATCCACCCAACTCTCACGAGATTACACCATCCCGCCCACATCAAATCAGTATAGGACTGAGTGAATGTGAGGGAGTGTGTATGGGCTTGTTGAGAGCCATCCTCCATCCACGAGATCAACACACGCACACACTCTTATTTATTAATTTATTTATTTTTTTTTTTACTATGTGATTGAGGGAGGCAAAAGGCATAACTGCCTATAGCGAGTGCCCCCCCCCCATAGTTGAAAGAGTGACAGGGCCAAAATCAAGGGACGTTCGAGCCAAAATGCCTGGACACACGGAGTTTGAAGCAATTTAAGTCATAGGAAGAGGGAAAGACTGATTCTGGGAGAGAGTTCCAGAGCTCAGCTGTTGAGTAGAAGAAAGTTTGAGAGTAACGTTTCACTCTTGGGTTGGAGAGTTGCACAGAGTAGGGGTGGGATTGAGTTGCAAGACGGGTTTACCACGTGCCCTACATAAAGGAGGTGGTATGCACTGGGATAGCTCTGAGGAACACTGATTATTATAGTAGCGATAGAATAGCGAGAGAGATGCAACATTGCGGCGGAGAGAGAGAGATTGCAGAGAGTTGGTGAGTGGACGGGAGTTAATGATACGAAAGGCCTTCCTTTCAACTTTGTCTAGGAGAGCGGTGTGAGAGGAACCTCCCCACACATGTGAACAATACTCAATACAAGGGCGCACTATGCCCCTGTACAGAGCAAGAAGCTGTGCAGGGGAAAAGAACCCCCTAAGGCGGTTGAGCACACCCAGCTTCTGGGAGGCTGCCTTAGCAAGACTGGTAATATGGTCCTTCCAAATGAGAGCAGAAGAAAAAGAGACACCAAGAATATTGAGAGAAGATGAAGGGTTGATTTTTGTATTGTTGAAGAATAAGGGATAGTCCGCTGGGAGATCCTGACGGGTAGATAGATGGAGAAATTGGGTTTTGGAAGCATTAAAGTTAACAAGGTAAACACACAGATGAGTATTGATTGATTTTTCCTAACACATGCATAAGCTCGCACACTCAAGCAGTGGAATTGTTGCTTGAGGCTCTCGCGGTGATAAACATCGACCAAAGCAATGTAGAAAGATGTTTTCACTATTCTCAAGCTGAATGAAGGTAGGCTATGTGATAATGATACTACATTCAATATTATATTAATAGTATTTACGAATATAACATGCATAAATAGGGCGTTTTTGCGCCAAATATCCCCAAGTGGAGCGATTGGTACAGAAGGAAAAACCTGAAGCCCGGGAGTTAATATGAAACAGATGCACCATAATGTTGTTATTGTTGTTCCCTAGGCTGCCTGGCCAAACATTCCTGAGACCCTAAGGAAGGCCATGATCTTGCTTTCCCACAAGGCTTTCAAGGAGTGCAGATTATGTTGTTGGCATAAGTGATTGTGTGGAATGCAGTCTTCTATGATGTGTTAAATAGCATGGGCCCATAGAGATGGACAGAATATTCGCTTCCGCATTCGCACGTGAGAATATTCGCTATGTTGTTCAATATTCGCATTTGTATTTGCATCCGCATCTCCATTCATAGCTATCTGCGAATATGCGAATATGTTCACGAAACCAATGGAAAATAAAAATATAGTATAATAAATTTTATAGTTAACACAAACGAATAAATAACAGTGTAGTCTATGTGCGTTGGGCCTGCTTGAGTGGAATGAAGGAGGACTGAGCAGTGTTACCACTAAACTATATATAATAGTACCAGATCGAACCAGTGAAAAGCACCAAATTATTCGAAAACATACCAAATACAGTGAATACATAACCTACCTTATATTAAATCTCTAGATTTCAAAATTTTGAAGTGTTTTTCAGTTATACTGTCTCTCGAGTAATGTCACACTCCCTGCTATGACCGTGTACTTTCATCACTACTGCCACTTTCTGAAGAGTTCACCATCTCTTTATCACCCATTTTGTCTAGCCAAAGATTAATCCAACGTGCTGAAGAAGCCAGGAGCACGGTCACCGCAATGGAGTGTGAAAACCTACTGATGCAGTGAGTTGGAGAAGATTAAGCGACACTCCTGCTAAACTAATTTCTCTGATCTCTCTCCAAACCCTTAAACTTGGATATATTCCATATATTCCATTAGTTTGGATTTGAAAGACCAAAAGGGACAATTATTATTGCCCTTATATAATAAATTTCATATTTGTAAATGTGATTGCTGGTTGATACGAAATTTGGTAAATACCTGTAGAAGAAAAAAAAATAGAAAAAATCTTCTGCTAGATTGCTTTTTAGATATGCCAGATTTAGAGGAAAAATAGCTAAAATGGCATCACTGCCCGCCATGCCCGGTAAACGAACGTGTGCTCGACCTGGACAGTTGAACCGTCACAATATTGCCATTTCAGACATATCCAATGTAATAGCATGTCAATAAAGAATATTCCATCATATTTCCTCACTGATTTCGTATTTAGTACCAGCTATTGACTACTTTATTGATATATTCGCATTCGCGAATTTTACAACTAAAAATTTGCATTCGCAAATATGAAAATTTGATATTCGTTCCATCTCTAGATCTTGCTGTGTTACCGGTACATCCTGGACAGGTGTCACCGACGGAGTCATCCAGTCTCTTCTGATAGCTCAGAAGAGCTGTATGGTGCCCACATGTCAGCCTGACCCGTCGGACTCTGTCCTCGCGAGGAAGGGGGGATTCGAGAGGTCGTGCATGCAGCTGTGTGTTGTCTTTGAGTGATTGGATGGAACGGCGAGTGATAAGAGTATGGATGTGCTTCTGGACGCTGGTTTGGGGTGGGCAAGGAGGAAGAGAAGACAGTATTTGTGTGTGATATCGTGTGCTGGGTGTTGTTTTGATATTCCTTGGTGTCTGTGGGTGGTGTTGGTTTGTAGAGGCTGCAGCCATGAATTGAGTACCTTTCATGTCCAGGTGGTCTTTGACTTTGAGAACTTTGGTTTCGTAGATGATCTGTAGGTGTAGTATCTGTGCAGCCTGTGATGATTTTTAGGGCTTTTTTATAATGGTCTGTAAGGTCTTGAATGTGATATGTTTCAGCTAGGTTAGAAGCCCAGGCAGGGCTTGCATATTCCATCACTGATCTTATTTATTGTTTGTATACTGTGGTGGTACCGTAGTTTCTTTGTTGTGTCCAAATTTTATGAAGGCAAGTGACCTGAGGGCATTAAGTCTGGGTGTCAGTTTATAGTTTATGTTTGTGATATGTTGTCTGAATGTCATTTAATAATAATAATAATAATAGTTCTTAAAACTAGCGCATGCTAAGCTAGCTAAGGATAGCTCAATAAGGCCGATTAGGCGTATTTCCATTGGGGTCCTGTACTACTACCCCATCCCTTTGCTCATGAGGGATGGTAACGACTCGGTGCTTGTGAAAAATCTTTAATGCGCCGAGCGTGGGCGCGAACCCGGGCCTTCTGGGTGGAAGTCCGAGACGCTAGTCACTACACCAAGCGAGCCGCTAAGCCGCATTAGAGTATCATAAGTTACTCCTAGAATTTTGTGTGTGTGTATATGTTGTTGGTGGGGGGGGGGGGGGGGGGGGGGGGGGTGGGTTATAGTGAAGAGTGGGGCGTCTGTATTCGGCTGTCCAATATTTTGAGGAGGGTTGTATTGGATTTGGCTGGGGCTAATTTTAGTGTTTGTAGTGCACCATACTGTACCAATCTCTGACATCCTCTCTTTCCCTGGATTTCTGATGAAGCTCCCATTAAAGTGTGGCCAAAACAGAAAAGTCTCTAGGCTACCTGCATCATCTACATTACGGTACATATGTAAAGTCAGTGAAAGTAGGCTAGCCTAAACAGATCGGATGCGGAAATACCCTGAGCCGAACAGGCCAAGTGGGATATCTCTATTGGTCTAACTGGTAAGGTGTCTGCCTCACACCCAAGGGTCGAGAGTTCGTGCCCCCACCAGGGCATGATGATATTTTCGTGAGGCTATTTCCGCATTTAACGAAGTTTAGGTGTGCTGGTAAAATTGTTCAGATGGTTGAGAGTAAGATCGGAGCTCCATAAATCCTCTTTCGGGTATGGTGTAAAAACCGCTTCCTACAGTACAAGGAAGGGGAGAGGAGAGACCAGGGAGTGTATGTAAGACGCGCTTGGGTTGGGTTGTGGAGTTGCCAGCCGCCCAAGCTTGTTGCCAACTGGGCAGTTAGTAGGTGCGTGTATCCACCGCTCAGTGAAGTTGACTCACCATTCCCGATCATCACTCTGACGGACTCTCGGTCAATTCGGCTCAAGCTTGTTCCTCTCTGTTCGTTCCTCTCTGTTCGGAGCTATCGCTTCCCGGAAGGTGAAGTAGTGTAAAGTCAGTGAAAGTAGGCTAGCCTAAACAGATCGGATGCGGAAATACCCTGAGCCGAACAGGCCAAGTGGGATATCTCTATTGATCTAACTGGTAAGGTGTCTGCCTCACACCCAAGGGTCGAGAGTTCGTGCCCCCACCAGGGCATGATATTTTCGTGAGGCTATTTCCGCATTTAACGAAGTTTAGGTGTGTTGGTAAAATTGTTCAGATGGTTGAGAGTAAGATCGGAGCTCCATAAATCCTCTTTCGGGTATGGTGTAGAAACTGATTCCTAAACATAGACATGTCTACATTTCCCATTCCTCACCCTCTCTCTCCAGTCTCGCTCCTTTCCCAATACCCAGTAGCCTACAATTTTCTGCTCAGCTAACATGAACAGGATACAAGGATAGGCTAGATAGTTGGCTACACAAATACCTAGGCTAGTCTGGAACAATATAACAAACCCAGTTTTAGCTTGAAGATGTCTTTCTTCCCTTTATTCTGGTTATCACATAATCACTACGGTATACATTATAAAACAGATTTGGAAGGACCTAGAAGATTCAAAAGATTACCGGCAATTAAGATACTGATAACATACTGATATTTACGGTACCCCTTTGGTTCCTAGAGGCCTTTTCCAAGCCGAATAAAATTATCTAATGCTAACCAAAATAAAAGTAATTCAACATTATTGTAATGAAAGACTTCAAAATACTATTAAATACCTTGTTTGGAGTCCGATGACCTTAATTGTGGCCTGCCCGGCATTCAGCACAATCTTCAGTAGATCCCAAGACGGCACAAAATCGCTACCTGGACACGCTGTCCACACTCACCACTTTCACGAAACACTGATGATGCACTGTACTGTACTTTGACTTAAGGTTCAGGTTTAGTTCACATTTAAAATACACTAGTTACCATACCGGTACAATTATTTTTCCAATGTAGCTTACACTATTGATGAATTTTCAATGTTTTTTTTCCACTATCACTAGTTTATGTACAGAATTTTCATTCTGTAGTCAGACACCTACAATAATGTTATACCGGTATGCTGGATCGACAATTCAGTAATGTAGCCTATAGCTTTTAATGTTTTGAACACTATTTTCAAAGTATATACCGGTATGACTAAAGTTACCAGTACTGTAGCCTATCTGGTTTCAGACCTTTGTATTGCACTTAAGGAGTTTTTCAAGTACCAAGGTCTGCGATTGGCGATTTTTCAAGTACTAAGTTCAGTCATGACCATAGTTTTATTTGCCAAAAAATTACAAAATCCTGCTCCTTCCAGTCAAGGCTTAAACCCGATCAGCTTGTCCATATTCACTCCCTGAAAACAAAAATAGAGAAGGTATTCAGTTAGTGGTAAAGCATACATTCTTGACAGACTTACGGACTACAAAATACACAAAATTAAAGTTACAGGTATTCTATCTATCTATCTATTGCCTGACGCCGTGCTCCCCGAAGGGGTGGCCACGAACGACCCGCCCCCATACATCTCTGTCTCCAGTCAGTCGACGCCCCTCCCCCCAACCAGCACCGCCTTCATTCATGTACTTCCTCACTCCATCCTTCCACCTCTCATTCGGTCTACCTCTCCCTCTCTGTCCCTCCACCTCGCTCTCGTACCGTACACCCTCTTAGTCATTCTCTCGCTTTCCATACGTTCTGTAACAGCGCATTTTGAGCGACTGTACACTCTAGGGTAACTCATATAATCACTTGTATAACTCACACCCTTATAACAATTATTCACTTACTTAAGTATACTACTGTACATTCTAATTGGGCATGATCTCCCCTATAGAAGATCACCCCACCTATAAAGGCCTTGGTACAATTCTTGCAAGCTAAGCAGGGGTTCTCACGCTCCCTTTAGAGAATTGCAGCAACACCAAGATGATTGCTAGCAACTAATATCGTATGACTCCACACTGGTATGAAGCCGGCACGCTCGAGCCCCCAGTCTTGGACCAGTAGCAGAACAGCCACCCATTAGGAAGGTTACCCCTTCAAGCGGCCGTGGTAATTAATACAGTGACATTACAGTGACAGTGCGATACTCTGCAATTAGTGTGTGTACCGTTTACCTATTTTCGCTATTCTTAATTCATCTATTCTTTACAGGAAGGAATTACAGATTACAGGAATAATAGCTCAATCTAGTTGTTAGCCAGCTTACTGCTTTTAATTAGGTAGATACTTCCCTGCTGGGCAATACAGTATCTACAAAGACCTTATAACTATTTACAAACCGCATAGTTCTATAAATTATTTTGTGTTAAATAAATATATATAGAAAAGCCACCAGTGTCTTTGCTTCAAATCAGTTACCTCTATGATTTACCTTTCAACATGTTTTTACAGTGTTAACCTGGACTACAAGCATTACAAGGAAAATCAAGGTAAGAGGCAAAAAGGTATCTAAACAATATAACCCCCGATACAGTTCCATATATTTAATGCTTCCAAAACCCAATTTCTCCATCTATCTACCCGTCAGGATCTCCCAGCGGACTATCCCTTATTATTCAACAATACAAAAATCAACCCTTCATCTTCTCTCAATATTCTTGGTGTCTCTTTTTCTTCTGCTCTCATTTGGAAGGACCATATTACCAGTCTTGCTAAGGCAGCCTCCCAGAAGCTGGGTGTGCTCAACCGCCTTAGGGGGTTCTTTTCCCCTGCACAGCTTCTTGCTCTGTACAGGGGCATAGTGAGCCCTTGTATTGAGTATTGTTCACATGTGTGGGGAGGTTCCTCTCACACCGCTCTCCTAGACAAAGTTGAAAGGAAGGCCTTTCGTATCATTAACTCCCGTCCACTCACCAACTCTCTGCAATCTCTCTCTCTCCGCCGCAATGTTGCATCTCTCTCGCTATTCTATCGCTACTATAATAATCAGTGTTCCTCAGAGCTATCCCAGTGCATACCACCTCCTTTACGTAGGGCACGTGGTACCCGTCTTGCAACTCAATCCCACCCCTACTCTGTGCAACTCTCCAACCCAAGAGTGAAACGTTACTCTCAAACTTTCTTCTACTCAACAGCTGAGCTCTGGAACTCTCTCCCAGAATCAGTCTTTCCCTCTTCCTATGACTTAAATTGCTTCAAACTCCGTGTGTCCAGGCATTTTGGCTCGAACGTCCCTTGATTTTGGCCCTGTCACTCTTTCAACTATGGGGGGGGGGGCACTCGCTATTTATTTATTTTTTTTTATTTTTTTTTTTTTTCTATGTGATTGAGGGAGGCAAAAGGCATAACTGCCTATAGCGAGTGCCTCCCCCATAGTTGAAAGAGTGACAGGGCCAAAATCAAGGGACGTTCGAGCCAAAATGCCTGGACACACGGAGTTTGAAGCAATTTAAGTCATAGAAAGAGGGAAAGACTGATTCTGGGAGAGAGTTCCAGAGCTCAGCTGTTGAGTAGAAGAAAGTTTGAGAGTAACATTTCACTCTTGGGTTGGAGAGTTGCACAGAGTAAGGGTGGGATTGAGTTGCAAGACGGGTACCACGTGCCCTACGTAAAGGAGGTGGTATGCACTGGGATAGCTCTGAGGAACACTGATTATTATAGTAGCGATAGAATAGCGAGAGAGATGCAACATTGCGGCGGAGAGAGAGAGATTGCAGAGAGTTGGTGAGTGGACGGGAGTTAATGATACGAAAGGCCTTCCTTTCAACTTTGTCTAGGAGAGCGGTATGAGAGGAACCTCCCCACACATGTGAACAATACTCAATAGGCAGTTATGACTTTTGCCTCCCTCAATCACATAGAAAAAAAAAATAAAAATAAAAAAATAAGGCCGAACCATCTCAAGTTGTTCCTTTTCACACTTTCCAGCACATCTACCTCCATACCACACCTCCTTCTTACTTCCTCATTAGTCTGTCTATCCCTCCATGTAACTCCGCACGCACTCCTTAAGTAATTCATTTCCACTGCTCTCACTCTTGGTCTGAGTCTCTCAACCAACGTCCATGCTTCGCTTCCGTAAGTCAGTGTCGGGATTACCACACTGTCATGCAAGGACTTCTTCACTTCCATACTGATCACCCTATTTCTTGTTACTGCTTTTAGCATTCCTACAACCCTCTTCCCCTGTTGTACCCTCTCCTGCACTTCTTCATCCATAGTCCCATCTTTACTCAACACACTGCCCAGATACTTAAAAGAGTTGACGATCTCCATAGCCTGACTGTTCAGCTTCACCTCACACTCTGTGACTTCACCCCTTTCGAAGACCATAACCTTGCTCTTGCCCGCATTTACCTTCAAATTCCGTTTTTCGCACACTGTTCCAAACTCATTTACCAAACCCTGCAACTCCCATTCATTATCACTCATCAGAACTGTATCATCCGCAAACAGCAGTATAGGTAGCTTCCACTCAATTCCCTCCCTTTTCAGCGATACACCAATATCCACTGCTCTTGATAGTATTTCTTTCATGACTCCATCCATATATACAGTAAACAACCACGGGGAGATCACACACCCCTGTTTCAAACCAACATTCAGGTCAAAGAACTCGCTCTGCTCACTCTCCACACATACTGCCGCCTTTGCACCCTCATACATGCTCTTCACTGCTTTCAGCAACTTGCCCTCTACTCCGTATATTCTAAGTACTTTCCACAAACCTTCTCTATCCACTCTGTCATGGGCCTTCTCCAAGTCCATAAAGGCAACATACACCTTTTGTTTCTTCTCCAGATACTTCTCCACAACACAATTCAGGGTAAAAATCTGATCTACACATCCTCTTCCCTTCCTAAAACCTCCCTGCTCGTCGCCTATCCATTTCTCCGTTCTCACTCTCACTCTCTCAATCACTATCCTACTGTATACCTTCCCTACTACGCTTAGAAGACATATTCCTCGGTGGTTACCACACACTCCTCTTTCCCCTTTGCCCTTATATAGGGGGACTATTATGGCTGTCTTCCAGTCATTGGGTGCACTCCCCTTCTCACATGCTAGTTTGCACATTTTCCATACCCATTCTATCACTATCTCACCACCATACCTCAACATTTCCCCACACACTCCATCTGTTCCTGGTGCTTTCCCCAACTTCACTCTTTTCATGGCTTCCCACACTTCTGACCTCCTGATCCCCACCTCCTCCTCCACTACTTCTCTTCTTCTCCCTCCCATACCATATCCAGCTATGTTTGCTGGCTCTTCATTCCTTACATTTAGCAACTCACTGAAGTATTCCCTCCATCTTTCGACTCTCTCTTGCTTCTCGGCTAGCATTCTCCCATTCTTATCTTTCACACCCTTACTGTTTCCCTTGCTACCTTCCCTAACTTTCAACTTCAACGCCAAGACGTCGGCCTGGTTTGTCGACAACCCCGACACAGACAGAGGGCTGGTACTACAAAAACCAAACCGATAACCTCATCATCCTTAACGACATCCATCAACATACCCATAGTCCTCACCAAGCCCTCTATAACCCATCATCTCCAGACATCACCTTTTGCTCCCCAGAACTCGCCCCCACAACATCCTGGAGGGTGGTCAGAACCTTAGGCTCTGACCACCTCCCGATCATTATCACCACCAACACCAGACTCACCCCAGCTAGCCACAAACACACATACACCAATTATAAAGGAGCTAACTGGGAAGCATTCACAAATGAGACAGAACAACACTTCACAACTCTAAACAGTACACCCATCACTAACATCAACAATGCTGTACACATACTCAATAAAACTATCCAAAACGCTGACAAGAAACACATTCCAAGAGGTATCAGAAAAAGACACAACCCCAACTTCACACCAGAAATTCAAAACCTCATCAGACAACGCGACATACTGAAACACTCCCCAGTACCCCACACACAGGACATCACACAACAAGTTCAAGCACTCAACACCCAAACTAACAACAAAATACAAGAACAACAAAAACTAAATTGGAATAACTTTCTACAAACACTTGATCACAAAACAAACCCCAAAAAACTCTACAAAACACTAAACAGCATCACACTTTCCAACAGCAACACAACACAATCACATGGTGCAATCACAACAACAGACTCTACTCCTTCATGTAAACAACAAGCAAGATAGGTTTTCGATTGCCGTACGGTGTGGACGTCCGCTCCTCGTCGGTCGCCCTCTGTCCACTTGCGGCATAAGACTATGTTCCGTTGCCCGTTTGTGTGTGCGGTGTTGTGAACTGTGTATGGTGGGCAGGAGGTGGTCTAGCCGTCGAGTGCGTCCATGGCCGATCGACAAACAAGACTTTGTTTACCGCCATTTTGGTGGCAGTCCTGGCGGAACCGGCGCTGTGATGCCGGCTGGTGATGGAGTCCTCTCCGCTCTCCACGAAGCGCGACCGGACGTCCAGTGACCCCAATGATGGCGCTGGGGACCCTGGTCTCGGCAGGAAACGCCTTCATCCTGGTTCGCCCTCTCTTGGTCCCGGCGCTGATGTGGAATCTGACTTGCCGGCTGATGGTGAGGGTGGTGGGGTCCATGCCGCCCATGTGGCAGGTGGTCGGGTGGTCCACTACCTCTTCCAGGAGAAGCAACGCCGTCCGGTGTTTAGTCGCCCGGCGGCGGTGACGAAGGCCATCAATGAGGCCCCCTTTTGGCAAGTATGCGGTTGAGGGAGAAGTGAGGGTTCCTGGGACGGGCTTGTCGGTGTGTGTGGGGCTACCGTGGAGCTGTCTCTCCTCCCTTCCCATGCCCCCGGAGAAGATGGTGAAGTTGGGCGACTGGGATGTCACCTGTAAGGTTTCTGCTTCACCGGCTAGTGGCCAGTATGTGTACGGTAAGGTTGGTCCTGTAGAGCCTTCCATCCCGGAGAGTGACCTCTTGCAGTCCTTGAAGGTTCTGGGGTCTACGCCGGCTGAACTGCTGGAGGTGCAACGGATGCGGACTCGGGCTGAAGGGGGTGTCTTGGTTCCATCGCTCAAATGCCGCCTCCGCTTCTTGGGTTCTGAGCTACCGGACAGAGTGGCCATTGGGCATGTCAGTTTCCGGGTGGAGAGGTATACCTTCCCCCTCCTCCGGTGTTACAACTGTCATCACTTCTCCCATGGGGTCGCGTCCTGCAGGAACAAGGTCAGGTGTGCTACTTGTGGTGGGTTTCATCCGGCGAAGGCTAATGGGACGACGTGCCTTAACGAGGAGAGCTGTTTCTTTTGTGGTGGGCGGCACCGGGTGACGTCGGGGGACTGCAGTGTTCTACAGGCGGCCCGGGACCTGCATACTTCCTATCGTGGTGGCAGCCTAGGATTGGAAGAGATGAATGGGAAGCTTAGAGACCTCAACCCTCGGCGTGGGTTCCGGGTGGCCCCCCCCCCTCCGTCTGCCCCATATCTGGTGGAGGCCCGGCGCTTGCCTACGGGGTTGGAGCATGCAGCTGTTCGTAATCGCTTTGACGTTTTGGAGGATGAATTGGCCTCGGACGGGGTGCTGCCGGCTGAGGGGCTTCAAGAACTGGGGGTCACTCTTCGGCCCCTGTCCCCGGCTGCGGTGGTGATTCATAGCGCTCAGTCACCTGGTCCCCGTCTCCAACGCTCTCCCCGCGCTTGTCGTGGTGGCCGCCCTGTCCCCTGCCAGCCTCCCGTCCCGGACCATCCCCCTGTTGGTGCCGCTCTCCGGTCTCAGCCACCCGCCAGTGCTGTCCCTGTGGATGACCCCACTGAGTCGGCCCACGCCGGACCGCCCTCCTGCCCCTTGTCCTATGCCGCCTGTGCCGCCCCTCGCCCTGCCGTTCCTCCTCGTCCTTCTGCTACTGGTGACTCCTTCCGTCGACTGCTTCTGGACGCCTTGGATTGGCTTGATAAGGGCACCTCCCTTCGTGACATTGCTATGGCCCTCGTTCCTCGGATGCTTGGGCTTTGGTTGGCAGCCTGAGGTCTGCTCGCTCCTGGCATAGTGTTTTTCAGTGTTTTATGTTGTGGTGTTCTAGTGAATCACTTGTCATTCGCCCACAGGGCACTTCCATTAACAACCTTGTTTTGTGGCCAGTGTTTTTTTTACTTTTAGCCCGCCGGGCCTTAACTCTCTTTTGTTGTGTGGCCAGTGGAAGCGAGGTAGGGCTGTAGCAGGTGGTCGTCCCACCTGAGGTGCCCTTAAAGTGAACAAGAACAAGAACAACAAGCAAACACTCTCATCAATCACTTCTCACATGTCAGCCACCTAAAACCTCACAAAGACAACCGACGTGTCATCCGACGTAAGAGACAATTCCCCACAGACCCTGACTATACACCCTTCACCAATCACCAGACAAAGCATATCATCAACAATCTCAAGCACTCACCTGCCTGTGGCCTAGACAACATAAGCAACATACACCTCAGACACCTGGGACCACAAAGCATACAAGCACTCAGTAACATATCAAACTACAGCTATTCACGCAACACAATACCAGACATTTGGAAGCATGGTATCATCATCACATTCCCCAATCCCAACAAAGACCCCACGCTACCCTCCTCGCACCGCCCCATCACACTCCTTTGCTCCCCCTCCAAAGTCATGGAATGCCTAGTATTACAACTAATTACACCTGACCTACCCCTAGCTCCAACACAACATGGCTTTAGGCCACTGCACTCCACAAACACTCTTCTCACAGACCTTACACAAAGAGCTTTCGACAGCATCAACTCAGCTAGACCACCACACAGATCACTATTAGCCACACTCGACATTAGTAAAGCCTTCGATGCCATCCCCCGCCACAACCTAACAAACAAAATCTACAACACAAACATGCACAACAACACAAAAAGGTGGCTGGCCAACTTCCTAGCAGGCAGATGTGCACACGTATCTTTTGCCGGTCAGTCATCTAAAATCAGAAACTTTCCAAACGGAGTCCCACAAGGATCCGTCCTATCGCCCACACTCTTCAATCTGTACATGCACGATATAACTACACCCAATACGCCCCAAATAAACTTAGCCTCCTATGCAGATGACATAACACTCACATGCACACACCATGATCCAAAAAGAGCAACAGATCTCCTTCAACCCTATCTCAACACACTACATGGCTGGTGCACTACAAACAGACTTAATCTAGCCCCAGCCAAATCCACCGCAACCCTGCTCACAAGTTGGACAGGAGAACACGAATACATCCCTCAACTCACCATAAACAACACACCCCTAACACATACACACACACCCAAAATCCTAGGAGTAACATATGATACTCATATGACATTCAAACAGCACACCACAAACATTAAAAAGAAACTGACACCCAGACTTAACGCCCTCAGGTCACTTGCTCACACAAAATTTGGACACAACAAAGAAACTACCACCACAGTATATAAACAATACATAAGATCAGTGATGGAATACGCAAGCCCAGCCTGGGCTTCTAACCTAGCTGAAACACATCATAAGACCTTACAGACTATTCAAAACAAAGCCCTGAAGATCATTACAGGCTGCACAGCTACTGCACCCACAGATCACCTACATCAAGAAACCAAAATCCTCAAAGTCAAAGACCATCTGGACATAGAGGCACTCAATTCCTGGCAGCAGCCTCCACGAACCAAGACCACCCACTAAACTACATGGCAACACACCCACAGACACCAAGAAATATCAAAACAACACACGGTATCACACACAATTATTGTCCTCTCTCCCTCCCTGCCCACCCCGAACCAACTTCCCGAAGCACATCCATACTCATATCTCTCACCGATCCATCCACTCACTCACAGACAACACGCAGCTGCATGCACGACCTCCCGAAATCCATCCTTCCGAATCCTCCCTTCCTCGCGAGGACAGAGTCCACCTGGCCAGGCTGAGATGCGGACACCATCCAGCTCTCCTGAGCTATCAGAAGAGACTGGATGACTCCGTTGTCGATGCCTGCCCGGGATGTAACACAGCACCCCATACCATTAAACACATCATAGAAGACTGCATTTCACACAACCACTTACGCCAACAACACAATCTACACTCAATGGCTACACTCAATGAGAGCTCTGTGGGAAAGCCCGATCGTGGCCATGGCCTTTCTCAGGGACTCGGGGCTGTTCGGCCAGGCAGCTTAGGGAACAACAACAACAACATTACCTTCACCTAACACCTAGTATATGTTCCATAGACGACATACCTTAATAATAATAATAATAGGTGTAGGACTACAGCCACAGGAAGGTGTACAACCATCGCAGACGGAAGCCATGACTCGAGTGGTGAAAAGTGAAATCACAGGCACGGTGGGGGGGGGAGGCATGGGTGGTTGTGAGTGGTTGAGGCATGTAACCTGATACTACGTCATGAACATGATTGATTGTTATTGGCAGGTGTGAAACACTACTGCGCAGGCGTGGCATAAATGAAAGAAGGTGAGAGGGGTTGCCGTCCTGCAGCAACGCAACAGAAAATGGAGATCGGGTGAGCCGTGCGAGATTTAGGGATTTTTGTTAGAGATTTAGGGATTTGTTTATAATGAATTACCGACGGGGTGGACATATATGGCAATGAAGTACATGACCTAACTAACATATTTGTCTAAATAATATATCAATGGTTTCGACCCAGTGTAAAACTAGCTAAATTCCGAGTTGTGGGCCTTCTATAAGGCACCTGTGGTTCTAGACAGATGATCTGTGATGCAAGCAAGCAAACAATGGGGGTAAAAATTGAGGAGACCCCGTACAGTCTTTTCACTAGTTAATATTTTTTTGTTTTTGTTTTGTCTTCGCTATACAGTGTTCTTTTATATCAGGGACCACTGGAAATGAGTATTTACCCATTATCCAACAATCTAAAATCACGGTCCCCGATAGTGGGGAGGGCTATTAAGATCAGGGAAAATGTGGGGTTAAAGACGTAATAAGCCGCTAATAGAGGTTTTAAAATTAAACTTGGCTCAGGTTTCCTTGTTTCTCAACTTAAGAAAACCTCAAAATGGAAAAACCCGAGCCAAGTTTTGGCAAAACTTGGCTCGGATTTAAAGTATTTTCAGAGTCCAAAAACCCTTAAAATTAATTTTGAAAGTTGGCTCGGATTTGTTTTGTTTTCAACTTAAGAAAACACCAAAATGGAAAAAGCCGAGCCAAGTTTTGGATTGAAAAAAAAATCAGAGTCCAAAAACCTTAAAATTAATTTCCAAACTTTGACCTAGTATTTTAACCTAACCAAACAACCCAACCTAACCTAACCGTGGTGATGGGCTGGTCTATCAGAGTGAGAACTGAGCGATCTCTGCCATACCCATAGCTTACTCTGACTGTTCCTTTTACTTATATATTTTCTAGATCTCAAGTGACGGCGTCTCTTGCGTGGATTCACCTCCTAATCTACCAAGATTGGAAGCCAAAGCGTCACATCTTTCCTTTGCCCCTCAACTTTCTCTTCATAATTGCTGAGGGGCACAGGGCCCTGGGTGGGGCTTTGGTTTCCCGGGCATTTCCGCACCCTCCTCAGCTCCCCGCCATGGAGTGGCTTCGGTCACCCAGGCTTTATTGTGGTCGGCAGGGAGGGTTCTGTGGGGGCGCTCGGTTATGGCCTTGGCCTTGCTCGGGGCCTTGGGGCTGTTCGGCCAGGCAGCTTGGGGAAAAACAAAAACAAAAACAAAAACAACAAAAACAACAACAACAACAACAACAACCTAACCTAACCTACGCCTAGTACGTCGGATACAAAACTAGCCCTTGCATGCCAGCTAATTTGGGTGCATAGTATACCCAGTACGTTGGATACAAAACTAGCCCTTGCATGCCAGCTACTGGGGGTGCATAGTACCCAGTACGTGCATAGTATACCCAGTATGTTGGATACAAAACTATCCCTTGCATGCCAGCTACTGGGGGTGCATAGTACCCAGTACGTGGAATACAAAACTAGCCCTTGCATGCCAGCTACTTTGGGTGCATAGTATACCCAGTACGTTGGATACAAAACTATCCCTTGCATACCAGCTACTGGGGGTGCATAGTACTCAGTACATGGGCTACAAAACTAGCCGTTGCTCTCTGCCACACTCGTCCGACGGCAGCGAGAGGTTGACAACAATCATTAACCTAACGTAACATAATCTAGCAACACCAAGTATATGTCCCTAGTACTACCTTATTGTGGTTACACACCCATTCTTGAGCACACAGTCCAGCACGTCGCACAAATCACAGATGTAGGTAGTAGCCTACTCCGTGGTCCACTAACAGCTGTAATGAAGGCTCATTTTCTTCGAAGGTTTACTTTATAGCCTAATCGAATGTGGAACCAGAGCACAACCTCTACACACGGGACCCATCCTCCAACTGTAGAAAAAAAAAACCGGCGCATTCAGGTTTGTCGGACGTGACGTAACGTATTGATGGACTGTGATTGGTTACTATGATGATGTAAGGCTGTAGTTGGTTCCGTGAGTGGCGAGATGTGACGTAAGCCATTGTAATTGGTTCACACATGCATAAAAAGATCGCCAGATGTAGTGGCGTTCGACTGACAGGTTGGTATTAACATGGGGGTGCCTCCTGGACCGCCATTTGTATTATCGGCGCGCCGGCATCTAGAGGGACGGTTTTGCATACAGAGGGAAGTTTTTTTACAGTGTTTTGTATTTTACTTATAATTAATTTGCGACGGTAATTACATATACACCAACCAAGTATCGTCCATGAAACTTCTAAAACAATGATAATTATCGATGGGGCTCGTATGCGGGTTGTCTTCAATTTAAACCAAAATGGGCTCTAAAGTGTTTAACCTCTCGGCTGCGCATGGGGGTATGAGAAACCACACTCCTGTGCTGACGTATTTGAGCTGTTCCCATCACTAACATCGTTATTTTACCATAAATAGCATTAATACTTATCCATATGCGCCTATTATAGGTTGATTATAAAGGTATTAACCTGTTACAACAATAAAACAAGTGGAAACAGTGTTTGGATGGTCAAAATCGGCGATACAGGCCGGGAGTTACATAATGTATGGCTGAGGCAACCTCCCTGCCCTCCACCCCTCCCCTTGTCTGGAGAGACACTGTTCCGCAATAGTCTCTCTCTCGCTCTTTCCCACGCTTGGTAACAGTGATGACAACGCCCTGCTACCAACTCGCTAATGTTAGCACGAAAATTAACCACAGAATAAGGAAATAACAGGGAAAATAGGTGATAATTGAAGGAGGGGAGGAAAGTGGGGAAGGAGGGGAGGTGGAGGAGTGATATTTGGCATGGCCCAGGGGCAAAAAAAAAAAAAAAAAAAAAAAAAAAATTGGGTGTTTTAAATGGATTTTTTGTTTTCCCTTACTCTTAAGAGTTCCCACAGTCCGCCGGGGGAACTCTGGTCAATATACATACAGGAGGCGCTACAATATAGGTAGCAAAATTCTAATGGTAGTTTTGGGTTCCTATCATCATATGCTTCATTTCTATATACTTTTTATCCCCGGGAAAAAACAAAAAATCTTGGGTTTTTTATTTTTTTATTGGATTTTTTTTTTTTTTTTTTTTTATTAACCTAACCAAAAAACCTAACCTAACCTAACCTAAATGTACTTGGGGGCTATTAGGTTAGGTTAGGTTAGGTTTTTTGGTTAGGTTAATGACCACAACAAAAAATCCCAAGAAAATAAATGAAAAATCCCAAGATTTTTTTTTTTTTTTTTTTCCGGGGATAAAAAGTAAATAGAAATGAAGCATATGATGATAGGAACCCAAAACTACCATTAGAATTTTGCTACCTATATTGTAGCGCCTCCTGTATATTGACCGGAACTCTTAAGAGTCTCCCCGCAGTTACATACATACATAAAATGTTAAGACTGAGTGTTCCACACATAAGTGCAGTTTCAGTCTCTTGTCCTAATGGCGGCATTCCAGGCAACCCTGTTAAGGGCTGCTTCACTTGTCAAGTTCTTGGATTTGAGATCGGCGCGTATAGTCCGATCCCAGGTCTTCCTCGGTCCACCCCTTGGTGCAGCTCCCTCCACAATCACAGACCTGCATTTTTTCACCCAATTTTGTTCATCCATTCTCTCCACATGTCCATACCATCCCAGTCTACTTGTACGCATCACCTCACTAATACTCTTTATACCTAAACATCTCCTCAGCTCAACATTTGTTATTTTATCCTGTAGCCTGGCCCCACACATCCATCTCACCATTCTCATCTCATTACGCTCCATTCTGTTGACATCCTCTACTTTAACGGCCCATGTTTCTGAGGCATACGTCATTGCACTTCTAACACATGAGGCATACACCTTTCCCTTCAGGGGGAGAGGCATTCTTTTCATGGTCAGGATTGGCATCAATTCTCTGAACTTCCCCCAGCCACACCTAATTCTAGCAACAGTGGCAGCCTCAGCCCCACCACCGGCAGAGATGGTATCTCCTAGGTAACAAAACTTGTTCACCAGCTCCAAAGACTCATTTCCAAAATTCACAGCCACAGGATCATCACTTAACACAAGCTCGCCTTTGCACACTACGCACTCAAATTTCTCTATTTCTGACTTATCCTTCGGCAGGGGCCCCTTTATTCTACTACAGCGCTTACTCCCATGGTGTACCCAACATCGACAGATACTACATTGAATTGAGTTAACGCCCACTCCCTTTCCACACACTGCACATGGGTATGCACCGCTCTTTTCCACATTGCCTCGTCTCAAACTACAATGCATAACCTTGGTTTTGTTAATATTGACTCTTAAACCCTTGCTCGCCATGCCCTCTCTCCACTCTCCCGGTTAATTAGTGTTGTGGTGAGGATGGTGGTCTGCTAGTTTTATTGTGATCGGGCAGCCCCCTCTGGTGGTGCCAATTAGTATTAGGCCTTCGCCTATTTCATTCACTTTCGTTCACTGCGGTGAATTTAGCTTTGTCTAGCTAGGTTTTCAGTAAAACTAAATAAGTTGGTCACCAATTATTTTGCAATATTTGAACACACATGGATTTTAAATGCTCTAAACATGATATGAAAATGTGTTTTAAGCCTCGGCAAAACCTAATAAAAATATATGGTACTAAAATGGAATTTTGTCGAAACATGGTTGTCAATACCTTCCTATAGACGGCACCGATTCGTACACACGCTATTTTCACCTGTCTCCCGAGGTCTGTCCACCAGCTTTTTAGTCCACTCCACCTGCCCATCTCTGTTGATAGGTTGGGTTGTTTGGTTAGGTTAATATACTAGGTTTCAGAAACAAGATTCGTAGTTGCGGTAGTATTTACGGTATCTGGACACTTCGAGCGAATTCATATTCGAGCTGGCGCATTTAGGTTAAGTTAGGTTAAGTTAAGTTAAGTTAAGTTAAGTTAAGTTAAGTTAAGTTAAGTTAAGTTAGGTTAGGTTAGGTTAATTAGATTGGATTGTGCATCCGCTCGATCAGGAATTCGCTCGAAGTTCCTCGCATTCGTATTTACAGATACGGCCGAATACCGGTAGGCTACTATATGGGCGCCGGCCCAACCGCCATGTTGTATCCCACGTAGGCCTACTAGGTACTACGGACACATTGTAGGCGTTAGGTGTGGATTAGGCTTGTATCCAATGTACTAGGTCTATGTTACTGGATATTTATGATTTAAATAAGTGCTACGTTTTCGATAAATCTGGTTATATGGCTTTGCAACTAGGGAAATCATGAGCCGATTTCCGACATGTTAGTCTTTTTCGATTCTCAAAATACGATCAAAGTTTTGCCAAAAATTGGCTCGGGTTTTCCAAAATTATGCTTTTTGGGGTTTGCAATTTAGGGAAACATGAGCCAAAATTCTAAATTAGGTTACTGTAATTTGTTTACTCTTAAAATTCGCAAAATCCAAGCCAAGTTTTGCCAAAACTTGGCTCGGGTTTTCCAAAATTCGGGTTTTATGCCTTTGCAATTTCGGGAAACCTGAGCCAAATTTCTAAATGAGGTTACTGTCATTTTGTTGTCTACAAACTCTCAAAATCCGAGCCAGCTTTGGCCAAAACTTGGCTCAGGTTTTAGGCCTTAGAAATACCTTAAAACCCGAGCCAAATTTTGCTAAAATAAGTTTTAATCGCCGTTTTACGTATTTAACCCCTCATTTTCCCTGTACTTCATAGCCCTCCCCACTATCGGGCGGCGTGTCTTAAGATCGTTGTATAATGGGGAAAACGGTTTCGCCGAGGGTTGCAATTATTTCCAAACACCAAGGCCTACCCAAAAGCCCAGAAGTAGCCGTAGGCAAGAGTGACGGTGACAACCCCCATACCAGTACCACAACAAACGTGGCTATAGGCCTAGATCTAGGTCTGGGGAACACCAGGAAATATTAGCATCACAATGCCAGATGCCCATAGCCTCTCCCCCGCAACACTAGCAGACACGGCAGAGCCTCCTCAAAATGCAGCAAGACAGGTGAGGTCGGGGACCCCAACGAGCACACACCCCACATGCAACGGATGCAGCCATAATGCTCCTACATACAGAAGAACAGGTGAGGTTAGTGCTGTAAATACAAATTCATGGAGACCTAGGCCCAGAGCTGAAAACAGGGGCACCGATATTAGGAGGAAAAGCATGGAAGTATGCAATTTCTACCTAAGAAATGAATGCCGATATGGAGTAGTGGGCATGGGATGCAAACAAGACCACCCAAAAATATGTGCAAAATTCATGAAGCACGGGCGGGATGAAAGAATCGGTTGCAAGCGTGGATGGAAGTGAATCGACTACCACCCATATGTATGCAGAATCTCACTCAACAAAAGGGCATGTACTATGAGAGACTGCAATCTTCCACACATCAAGGGAACCAAAATACTGACGCCCAGAAACAACGTCAACAAACCAAGGGAACACGCTACAGGACACTTTCAAAGGGAATTTGCCTACACACCAACTCATGAGGAAAAATTAGAAAGCCAACGCAATGCCCTCAGAAGCTGGCCAACCATCCAGCAAACTCACAAGGTCAGACCAGCAGCGGTACACACGGCTATGCCCGACCAAGGTGCTTTTTTAGAGGTAGTAATGGGACGTCTTCTGGAAGTAGAAAAAACGGTCTCAAGTGATAATGGAGAGATTCCTAGCCCAAACCGAGGGGCCAGACATGAACCACAGAGGAAGGTGCAACTACCACTAACTAGTTTTTTTGTGGGCAACATCAGAGGACTTTACCCACGAAACAATCAATGTAAAGTCCCTATGTTGGAAGAAATTGCAGAGGAAGACAACTCAATTTTTCTAGCCCTCACAGAAACACACCTGAACGAAAACATTTTGGATGCAGAGATCAATATCCATAATTTCACTATATTCAGAGCCGACAGAGAGGACAGAAGCCACGGAGGAGTAGCACTCTACCTAAGGGAGGATATGGCTGCAAATACCGAAACTTTAGTTGCATTCTCAAACGGCACAACAGAGCTACTAGCAGTACACATAAGACAAACCGACATGCTCATCATAATTTTGTACCGACCTCCAAACACCACAGGGGAAATTTTCAAGGAGGTCACAGAGAAGATACAATCACTCCTACAAAATCTTCCAACTCCCGCTACAGATGTCATCATCACAGGAGATTTCAACCTGCCCATCATCAATTGGGCAACCATGAAAATAGATGGAGGAACCAGGGATGAAAAACAGCAAGCCAAGGAGCTAATGACTATCATGGACACTGCATACATGAAGCAATACATCGAGGAACCTACAAGAGGCAACAACACACTGGACTTACTATTTGGCAACAACTTCGACTTGGTACACTCGTACGAAACTGTAAAAACTATAATGTCCGACCACAGCCTCATCAAAGTTAGAACCCCCACACCAGCCGCCACACCACCAAGAAGATGTCAACAGGAATCAAGCCAAATACCCTGCACCTCTCTGAAAGATCTCAACTTCTACAGCAAAGATATAGACTGGGACAGACTGAGAGCAGAACTGGCAGGAACTGATTGGAGGGCACTATTCGAAGATAAAAACGTCGACGAAACTCTCAGCATCCTCCAGAAACAATGCCTGGAGACCTGTAAAAACATCATACCACCCAAATCAAGCAGGAAGCAGATCAAGCGGATTCCCAGAGATAGAAAAATACTAATGAAGAAAAGGACGTACTTGAGAGCCAAGCAAAGGAAGACCAGCTATGCGCACAATATCACCAAACTACAAGAAGAGCTCGATGAAGTTGAACGTAAACTCATCCAGTCACACCAAGAGCAAAGAACACGCGAAGAACTCCAAACAGTTGCAAACATACGAGTAAATAGCAAATTCTTCTATGCATACGCAAAAAGGAGACTCAGGAACACCTCAACAATAGGACCACTTGCAAAACCTACGGGCGAACTTGAGAGTGACCCAACCGAAATGGCCAAGATACTCAAACAGCAGTACGAAAGTGTCTTCAGCCCGCCAAATGAAGACAAGAAAATCGAGAATGCAACGACTTTCTTTGGCAACGCTCCAGGGACACCACATCAACTCTCCTCGGTAACAGTATCAACAGAGGACATAATAGCAGCCATCGACAAGATTGGACCAAACTCTGCGGCAGGACCAGACGGCTTTCATGCCCAACTGCTAAAAAAATGCAAACATCAGCTAGCCTTGCCTCTAAAACTGCTGTGGAGCAAGTCCCTCCAAACTGGATATGTACCACAATCCCTAAAAGAAGGTAATGTCACACCAATACACAAAGGGGGTAGTAAAGGCATAGCCAAAAATTACAGACCAGTGGTGCTGACGTCACATCTTATTAAAATCATAGAAAGAACAATACGAGCTAAGATGGTCAGCTTCCTGGAAGATAACGAGGCATTCAACGAGGGGCAACATGGCTTTAGACAAGGCCGCTCCTGCCTCTCACAACTACTATCACACTACGACAAAATCCTACAGGATATTCAAGACGGAGAAAATGTAGACGTCATATATCTAGATTTCGCCAAAGCTTTTGACAAGGTGGACCATGGGATCCTTCTACATAAACTCAAATCACTGGGAATAGGGGGAGACCTTGGAAGATGGCTCCACAGCTTCATCACCAACAGAAAACAAAGAGTCACGGTTCAAGGAAGCCTATCAGAAGCAGGTGGGGTCATCAGCGGAGTACCACAAGGATCAGTACTGGGACCTCTCCTATTCCTCATCATGATAGGAGACATCGACAGGGACCTGGAACACTCAACAGCCACATCGTTTGCAGACGACACCAGACTCATGAAGAAAATCACCTCACAACATGATGCTCAGCTACTACAACAAGACTTGGACAAAATCCTGAAGTGGGCAGAAGAAAACAACATGGCCCTAAACGGAGACAAGTTCGAGCTTCTAAGGTACGGGAACAAGAGAGCACTACAAAACGACACCAACTACAAAAGTGGACAGCAAGAAATTACCGCCAAGGACACAGTGAAGGACTTGGGGAGTAAATATGAGCAGTGACGCCACTTTTTCCCAGCATATTACCAAAGCCACAACAGCAAAACAAATAGCAGGCTGGATCCTGAGAACATTCCACACAAGAAATGAGAGGTGTATGCTAACACTGTGGAAGTCACTGGTCCTACCACGACTGGAGTCGTGGTCGCATCTGGTCTCCCCAAAAAGTAGGAGAAATAACAGAAATTGAAGCCACCCAGAGGACATTCACCAGTAAAATCCATGGGTTTCAACACTTTAACTACTGGGAGAGACTTAAGGAGCTGCAGCTGTACTCACTTCAAAGACGTAGGGAGAGATACATCATCATCTACGTCTGGAAGATTTTGGAAAAAAAGGTACCAAATCCAAACATCCAAGAGACTCAGCACCAAAGGCGAGGGAGGCTGTGCTATGTGAGGACTACGCCGGGATCAACACAAAAAATCAAATCCCTGATCCATCACAGCTTTACATACAATGGAACCAGACTGTTCAACTGTATACCAGCCCCTCTCAGGAACATGACCGGGGTGTCTCCAGACACCTTCAAGAAACACTTGGACATGTGGCTGGCCAAAATACCGGACCGGCCACCAACACCAGGATACCCCAGCACCAACTTCAACCGACTTCTGGAATGGAGAGTGGAAGAAAGGGAGCTGCCTGGTCGCAGTGGAGCCCCAGCTCAACTGTGTCACTAACGGACGGAATACAACTAAGTGTAACTAAGTGTAAGTGTATTGATGAAAACTAACAGGGAAAAATAAAAAAATCCATGGGAAAATTGGTGACCATCTTATTTAGTTTTTCCAGGTTTTCTATTCATTTAGGGACTCTTTGTCACTGCCTTAGTTTTTGCTGCTAATTTGGCTAGGCCTACTTGATGACTGAGTGGGGGGCATACACCCTTCGTTTTCTTTTTCCTCTGGCCGCCTGATAGGGCTTACCTCCCTATCGAGGTCTTTTCCTAGCCCACACCTTACCCCGGTGTCTGAAGGGCCTGGTTGGAGCCAGATTCTCAGTCAGTTTACACGGTGCCGACTTGTCTAACGCTGCCGTGGCCTAGCCTAGTCGAAGGGAGTACTTGGTTGCCTTGATGTCATTCACACTGTTACCAGATCAGTTCGGCATTCACCTGCTGGGCTCCTGAGTTCCAGGGACTGTGGACCCATCATCTTGGGATTTTTTGAATTGGCAACAGTGTCAGCATTCCTCATCTGGTTTAGGCTCTTCACGTACTCCAGGGTCCCCACCACTAGGTGGTCTTCAGTGATCCTTTGTCTTGGCCGCTCCTTGCTGTCACTGCCGTCCTCTTTGGGGCGTGCAGACACTACTGACCCCTTTTCACAGACGCTCCCACGTCTGTTGTGACTGCCTGACGCCTTACCCCAGTGTCTGAGGCATCATGGGTCGGTCCGCACTAGGTCCGATCCGATCCGCCGGTGAATGGACGACTCGGCCCATGGGACAACTCGGCCCATTAACCCGGCAACGGCGATGGGGGGGGGGGGGGGGGGGTATTGAACTAGCTGCCCATGGGCGAGCATATAGGCTCCATTCAGGCCTATAATCGTCATTTTACGATAAATACCGTTATTACTTATTCATATGGGAGAGACGGAGACAAAGAGGCAGACCCAGTAGTGCTAGCGGGGGAGTAGGGTACGGACTGGAGGACCGGGATGGTGTAATTGCTGAAGGAATGGTAGATGGATTAAGGATTATGTTTAGTAATGTGGATGTGTTTACCCAGGACAAGAAAAGAGAACTTATATGTAGGTTGCAGGATGAAGAGGAAAAACCTGATGTCATAGCCCTACAGGAAGTAAGACCAAAAAATGCTAGAATTGAAAGGGAACTGGTGGAATATAGTTTGGAGGGTTTTGAGTTATATGAGAGAAATGCTATTAGAGCAGAGGTCGGAAGAGGACTGTTTATTTATGTAAGAAAAGAGCTCAAGGTTAATGAGGTGGATATGAGACAGCAGTATTGTGAGTATTTGTGTATTGAAGTAAAATGTGCAAGAGGATCAATTCTAATTGCCTCTATATATAGAAGCCCAAATAATAGCAGGGGAGAGGATGATAACCTACTGAAAGCAATGGAGGAGATAGATAATAGAGAGAACAAATATAAAATTTTGATTGGAGATTTCAATTTGCCAGGGATCAACTGGGCAAATTGTACTACTCCAGCGGGACAGGGTAGCCTGGAAAATAAGTTTATAGAGAAAGTGAGAGATTGTTTTTTAACGCAACATATTGTAGAGATGACGATATAGAGATGGGACGCAGGGCAGTGTACTTGATTTTATTTTTAGCAATGAAGAGGATATAGTGGAACATGTTAATGTGGATAGCCCTATAGGTCGTAGTGACCATGCCTGTATAAGCTTTAGTTGTAACATTAAATCAGAGAGGGATAATAGAAGCAATAGAAAAATATACATGTATGATAGAGCAGATTATGAGCTGCTGAGAAGGTGTTTGGACATTGACTGGGGGGAATACTTGAACGGTGAAGACGCTGAAGGAATGTGGAGGAAAATTAGAGTCAAACTGAAGAATGCTGTATCCAAAAGTGTACCAGTAAGGGAATATAAGGATAAAACAAAATTGAGGAAAAGAACGAACCCAGAATTGCCAATGAAAAGAAAGCTTTGGATATTGATTAGAAGAAAGAAACGATTGTGGGAAAGATTAAAATTGTTAAAAAAGAACAGGGGGTCTAGTATAGAAGCTAAAGAAGTGGATCTGGAACGTAGACAAATAAACAATAAAATAAGGTGGGAAACAAGGAGGGGGGTGAAGGAGAGGGAGAGAGAGATAGCTAGAAATGTGAAGGATAATCCAAAAATATTCTGGAAGTACATTCAGGAAAAGTGAACAAGAAGAGTAGGGATCCCAGAACTGGTAGGGGGGTTGAATGGTGGGAGTAGAGCGGAGACTGATAAGGAGAAAGCAGAGGTGCTGGGGAAATACTTTGGAGGGGTACTAACAGTGGAGTCGGAGGATGCAGTGCCTACTGGGCACTGGTGGCCACTCCAGGCCACCTGCCTGGGTCTTCCAAATTATATTTTGAAGAAAGTTCAGTCTGTTCTTAACAGGGCCGCAAGACTAATTTTTGGTGTTCCACCTAGAACTCCTACTACAACTCTTCACATAGAACTGCACTGGCTGCCAGTAAGAGCAAGAATAGAATTTAAGTTGTGTTTTGGTGACTTTTAAGGTTCTCAAATTTGGTGAGCCTAGGTACCTTGCGGAGCTGCTCAGGCGCCCACCGGCACACCATGGTGTAGTTGTGTGTCATGACAATGACCCTTTTCGTCTTGATGAACCAAGGGCTTTCCAGCAGTCTTCTTTCTTTGAGAGGTCATTCTCCTACATGGCTCCGAGGTTGTATAACAGGTTGCCGCTGTCCATGAGACAACTGAGTTCTGTTGAATGCTTCAAGAGACAACTTAAGACTTTTCTCTTTGAGAGAAGCTATGATCTTGAGAGAGGTGTCATGACAGATGGCTATAGAGTTTAGGCTATTTTGCCACTGCTAGTGATTGTTAAATGTGTGTTGTATATGAGCCTTCTTTTGATGCATTGATTTTTGTTCTTTTTTCTTTCTCTTTTCGAGCGCTAGTGAATTCTTCGGAAAAATTGGCGCTTATGAGAAATAAGTAACATGCTTATTATTATTATTATTATTACTATGCCCATCAAACAGGCACCGGCACTAGAACTAATAGAGTTTTCCCATGCTAGAATAAGAAGGGCTATAGAAAAAATGAACAGAAGTAAGTCACCGGGACCGGATGGGATACACCCAAGAATCATAAAGGAAGAAGGGGAGATGTTAGTAGAGCCATTGAAAATGTTATTTGAGGTATCGTTTAATACAGGACAAATCCCGATGGACTGGAGAGAGGCGAACATAACAGCTATATTTAAGAAGGGAAAGAGAAATGACCCAGGGAATTATAGACCAGTCAGTTTGACAAATGTTGTGTGTAAACTAATGGAAACGGTAATTAGAGAAGGAATAATGGATCATATGAAGTCAAACCAACTTTTCAGTGGGAGACAGTTCGGATTCTTGCCGGGGAGGCCGACGATACTACAGCTAATTAAGGTGGTAGATGATTGGATACAAATTCTAGAAGATGGTGATGTAATAGACATGGTATATTGCGATTTTATGAAGGCCTTTGATAAGGTCCCACATAAAAGGTTAATAGAAAAAGTTAGAAGCTATAATATAGGGGAGAAATGTGTGAAATGGATAGAAGCCTTCCTGAAAGATCGGAGACAGAGGGTACTGGTGAATGGAATAGGCTCGGGGTGGAGGGAAATTACAAGTGGGGTACCTCAGGGATCTGTGTTGGGACCACTGCTGTTCGTTATATTTATCAACGACTTACCTGAAGTTATAACTAATGGAAGTGAGGTATACCTGTATGCGGATGACACTAAGCTGTATAGAAGAGTGAGGAGTAAGGAAGATATGGGTTTGCTTCAAGGAGATGTGGAGGGCATGAAGGGATGGTCTGAGCATTGGTTAATGCCTTTTCATCCAAAAAAATGCAAGTACATGCGGATTGGGACCAAGCAAGATAGACAAGGTAGGATACAGTATGTATGAAGCGATGGAGGAAGTGATTGCAGAAAAGGATATAGGAGTAGTGATAGACAATAAGTTAAATTTCTCAGAACATTTAGCGGAAAAGATAAACAAAGCCAATAGAATTGTAGGGCTGAGAAGGAGGACATTTGTGTCACTTGACGAAGAAATCTTCAGGAATCTCTATACAGCGCTGGTTAGGCCGCACCTGGAATATGCGAACCAGGTGTGGGCTCCATATATGGTAAAGGATATAGAAGCAGTGGAGAAAGTGCAGAGGAGAGCTAGCAAGCTGGTACCAACGTTGAAGAACGCGGGCTATGAGCAGAGGTTGAGGACACTGGGGCTTCCGACACTGGCATATAGGAGAAAGAGAGGGGATATGATAGAGACTTTTAAGATAGTGTCAGGAAAGTACGATGAGGATGTGTGTGAAGGTATCTTCTTGATGCGGGAGGGAACAAGAACGAGAGGACACTCTAAGAAAATTTACAAAGAAAGAAATAGGCTTGAGAAGGCAAAGAACTCATTTTGTGATAGAGTGGTAAATGAGTGGAACGCACTGCCCCAGTATGTAGTCGATTCCGAATCAATAAGGGAGTTTGAAAGTAATCTTGATAAAGCATGGGGAAGACAAGATTTGAAGTTTGATTATAAAACAAAAATACAGAATAGTAAAAATTTTGCGTCTGCTGCCGCCGCCACCAACACCGTGAACGACCGCAGCAGTGCAAGTACTGGTATTGAGCTGGATACACAGGCATAGTTTGCCTTTTTCCAGAGGATCTACTGTAAGAAACTGTAAGAAATATGAGCCTATTTTACCTTCACTATGAAGATAGTAACCTGTAACAACAATAGAACAAGTTAAAATATAATTTTTCTGGTCAAAATCGCAAATATATATGGACCAGCCCATTCATGAATTATGGAGAAAATTGAGGCAACCCCTCCCTCCACGAGGCCTGAAGCCACACTGAGCTTACTCATACACACACTTGCTTATGTAACACACCCGCTAGGCACGTAAGCACATCCTCCACACATTTTGCTAATGTTAGCACAAAAATATACTAACGAATTAGGGAATAACAGGGAAAATAGGTGATAATTGAAGGGGGAGGGGAAAAGGGGGAAGGAGGGGATGTGGAGGAGTGATATGAGGTATAGGGAAAGAAAAAAAAAAAAAAATGTACTGCTACTGGGGCCGTTTAAATGTTTTTTTTAGGCCTCCCTCTTAACCCTCCTGGCCCGGGCAGGCTCTCAAAATGACAGTGTGGGCTACCCGGGCGATCTGGCCGAAAAACGTCTAGGCCTAGGCTACCGTATTTTTGTTTAGTTTAACTGCTAGAAATTTCCCACGCATCTATAAATGTAGTGCGGTTTCCAATCTGTAGACTGGCGTTGAGTAGAGCTCTCTATATCAACTGGTTCAGTTGTGATGACGATTTCAGTGGAGAGCACTTGCAGGCGATGTTAGCAATATGACGATCTTTTCACTACTGAAACAACGACATACAGACATATAATAACAAACAAGTCTTCTCTTTCTTGTTTTCGGAGGTGCGGTGACGTAACGATCGGCTTTGTTTACATGCGTCGGACGCACGGCGTTCAGACCAAGCTGAATAGGCTTTCAAGCTTACAGATTTTTAAAATGACACCCGGGCTCCTGCCCTTAATTCGTGGTGTCATTTTAAAATGACAACCGGGCCAGGAGGGTTAAGAGCTTTGCCACCCTCGCCCAGTAAAACTTCTTATGAGCTTTCTCGCCGTTTATGGGTTAATTGAGACAACTCGGGCCCCATGTTATGCTATGGGGCAATTTGACAAGACTAGCCGACCATGCCATGACCACTTTTGTTAATATAGCCGTGAATTGTATAATTATGTCATAGTTGGTCACAATTATATCCTACTTATCAGCACACAAGTATATGAATTATGAACATATTTTAATTACAGTATAATACATACATATTAATTAAATCGTGTTTGCGGTTGCTGGTTCTTTCCAATAATATTGTCCAGAGGTAAATTATGCATTGTCAATAAATTTGGTGCCTTATTTAGTAGTAGTCTCGACGTTTCCAACGTAGGGCTTATAAGTTCAGTTTCTTACAGTAGATCCTCCGGAAAAAGGCAAACTAGGCCTGTGTATCCAGCTCAGTGCCAGTACTTGCACTGCTGCGGTCGTTCACGGTGTTGGCGGCGGCGGTAGCAGACGCAACATTTTTACTATTCTGTATTTTTGCTTTATAATCAAACTTCATATCTTGTCTTCCCCATGCTTTATCAAGATTACTTTCAAACTTCCTTATTGATTCGGAATCGATTACATACTGGGGCAGTGCGCTCCACTCATTTACCACTCTATCACAAAATTAGTTCTTTGCCTTTTCAAGCCTATTTCTTGCTTTGTAAATTTTCTTAGAGTGTCCTCTTGTTCTTGTTCCCTCCCGCATCAAGAAGATACCTTCACACACATCCTCATCATACATTCCTGACACTATCTTAAAAGTCTCTTATCATATCCCTCTCTTTCTCCTATATGCCAGCGTCGGAAGCCCCAGTATCCTCAACCTCTGCTCATAGCCCGCGTTCTTCAACGTTGGTACTGTACTAGCTTGCTAGCTCTCCTCTGCACTTTCTCCACTGCTTCTATATCCTTTACCATATATGGAGCCCACACCTGGTTCGCATATTCCAGGTGCGGCCTAACCAGCGCTGTATAGAGATTCCTTAAGATTTCTTCGTCAAGTGACACAAATGTCCTCCTTATCAGCCCTACAATTCTATTGGCTTTGTTTATCTTTTCCGCTAAATGTTCTGAGAAATTTAACTTATTGTCTATCACTACTCCTATATCCTTTTCTGCATTAACTTCCTCCATCGCTTCATACATACTGTATCCTACCTTGTCTATTTTGCTTGTCCCAATCCGCATGTACTTGCATTTTTTTGGATGAAAAGGCATTAACCAATGTTCCGACTATCCCTTCATGCCCTCCACATCTCCTTGAAGCAAACCCACATCTTCCTTACTCCTCACTCTTCTATACAGCTTAGTGTCATCCGCATACAGGTATATCTCACTTCCATTAGTTATAACTTCAGGTAAGTCGTTGATAAATATAACGAACAGTAGTGGTCCCAACACAGATCACTGAGGTACCCAACTTGTAATTTCCCTCCACCCCGAGCCTATTCCATTCACCAGTACCCTCTGTCTCCGATCTTTCAGGAAGGCTTCTATCCATTTCACACATTTCTCCCCTATATTATAGCTTCTAACTTTCTCTATTAACCTTTTATGTGGGACCTTATCGAAGGCCTTCATACAATCGCAATATACCACGTCTATAACATCACCATCCTCCAGAATTTGCATCCAATCATCTACCACCTTAATTAGCTGTAGTACTGTCGACCTCCCCGTCAAGAATCTGAACTGTCTCCCACTGAAAAGTTGGTTTGATTTCATATGCTCCATTATTCCTTCTCTAATTACCGTTTCCATTAGTTTATACACAACACTTGTCAAACTGACTGGTCTATAATTTCCTGGGTCATTTCTCTTTCCCTTCTTAAAAATAGCTGTTATGTTCGCCTCTCTCCAGTCCATCGGGATTTGTCCTGTATTAAAAGATACCTCAAATAAAAATTTGAATGGCTCTACTAACATCTCACCTCCTTCCTTTATGATTCTTGGATGTATCCCATCCGGTCCCGGGGACTTACTTCTGTTCATTTTTTCTATAGCCCTTCTTATTCTAGCATGGGAAAACTCTATTAGTTCTAGTGCCGGTGCCTGTTTGATGGGAATAGTAGGCACTGCATCATCCGACTCCACTGTTAGTCCGGTACCTCCCCAAAGTATTTCCCCAGCACCTCTGCATTCTCCTTATCAGTTTCTGCTCTATTCCTATCATCCAATTCTCCTATCAGTTCTGGGATACCTACTCTTCTTGTTAACTTTTCCTGAATGTACTTCCAGAATATTTTTGGATTAACCTTCACGTTTCTTGCAATCTCTCTCTCCCTCTCCTTCACCCCCCTCCTTGTCTCCCACCTTATTTTATTGTTTATTTGTCTACGTTCCAAATCCACTTCTTTAGCTTCTATACTAGACCCCCTGTTCTTTTTTAACACTTTTAGTCTATCCCACAATCGTTTCTTTCTTCTTATCAATGTCCAAAGCTTTCTTTTCATTGGTAATTCTGGGTTCGTTCTTTTCCTCAATTTTGTTTTATCCTTATACTGTATTCCCTTACTGGTACACATTTGGATATAGCATTCTCCAGTTTGACTCTAATCTTCCTCCACATTCCTTCAGCGTCTTCACCGTTCAAGTATTCCCCCCAGTCAATGTTCAAACACCTTCTCAGTAGCTCATAATCTGCTCTATCATACATGTATAATTTTGTATTGCTTCTATTATCCCTCTGTTTTAATATTGCAACTAAAACTTATACAGGCATGGTCACTACGACCTATAGGGCTATCCACATTGACATGTTCTACTATATCCTTCTCACTGCTAAAAATAAAATCAAGTACACTCCCCAGTGTCCCATCTCTATATCTTGTCATCTCTGTAATATGTTGCGTTAAAAAACAATCTCTCACTTTCTCTATAAACTTGATTTCCAGGCTACACTGTACTGCTGGAGTAGTACAATTTGCCCAGTTGATCCTTGGCAAATTGAAATCTCCAATCAAAATCTTATATTTGTTCTCTCTATTATCTTTTTCCTCTATTGCTTTCAGTAGGTTATCATCCTCTTCCCTACTATTATTTGGGCTTCTATATATAGAGGCAATTAGAATTGACCCTCTTGCACATTTTACTTCAATACCGGTACACATATACTCACAATACTGCTGTCTCATATCCACCTCATTTACCTTGAGCTCTTTTCTTACATAAATAAACAGTCCTCTTCCAACCTCTGCTCTAATAGCATTCCTCTCATACAACTCAAAACCCTCCAAACTATACTCCACCAGTTCCCTTTCAATTCTAGCATTTTTTGGTCTTACTTCTTGTAAGGCTATGACATCAGGTTTTTCCTCTTCATCCTGCAACTTACATGTCAGTTCTCTTTCTTGTCCTGGGTAAACACATCAACATTGCTAAACATAATCCTTAATCTTTCTACCATTCCTTCAGCAGCTACATCATCCCGCTCCTCCTGTCCGTGCCCTACTCCCCCCCTCACACTACCGGTACTGTGTCTGCAACTTCTTCTCCTGTCTCTCCCCGAGACGCTTCCACCCTGCTCTCCACCTCTGCCACAACTTCTATCACATTCTCTTCCCTCCCAGATCTCCTTCTCCCTTCTATTCGTATAAACCACTTCTTCAATTTCCCGTCCCTCACTCTCCAGAAAAACTTCTTCTTATCCTCCTCACCCAACTTTCCATTTTCCTCATCAGCCTTTTCCTGTAGTTCCTTTATTTTTGTCTTTGTTCTATGCTCAAATCATTCTTTAATCTTATATGTTTCAGTTCTTCATTTGTGTTTAGTCTCCAACTAAAATTTGTCACTGTCTCTGCCACTGCCCTGGTTTTAAACTGTGCCCTTATAGGTCTCATCTCCCCCCTTCTATATCTACCCATCCTACTGACTTCCTCCACCTGACCATCCCATCCACATCCATCTACATCAACAGCTTTCATGACACACCATGACCCAAGAAGAGCAACAGATCTCCTTCAACCCTATCTCAACACACTACATGGCTGGTGCACTACAAACAGACTTAATCTAGCCCCAGCCAAATCCACCGCAACCCTGCTCACAAGCTGGACAGGTGAACACGAATACATCCCTCAACTCACCATAAACAACACACCCCTAACACATACACACACACACAAAATCCTAGGAGTAACATATGATACTCATATGACATTCAAACAGCACACCACAAGCATTAAAAAGAAACTGACACCCAGACTTAACGCCCTCAGGTCACTTGCTCACACAAAATTTGGACACAACAAAGAAACTACCACCACAGTATATAAACAATACATAAGATCAGTAATGGAATACGCAAGCCCAGCCTGGGCTTCTAACCTAGCTGAAACACATCATAAGACCTTACAGACTATTCAAAACAAAGCCCTGAAGATCATTACAGGCTGCACAGCTACTACACCCACAGATCATCTACATCAAGAAACAAAAATCCTCAAAGTCAAAGACCATCTGGACATGAGAGGCACTCAATTCCTGGCAGCAGCCTCCATGAACCAAGACCACCCACTAAACTACATGGCAACACACCCACAGACACCAAGAAATATCAAAACAACACCCAGCACACGGTATCACACACAATTATTGTCCTCTCTCCCTCCCTGCCCACCCCGAACCAACTTCCAGAAGCACATCCATACTCATATCTCTCGCCAATCCATCCACTCACTCACAGACAACACGCAGCTGCATGCACGACCTCCCGAAATCCATCCTTCCGAATCCTCCCTCCCTCGCGAGGACAGAGTCCACCTGGCCAGGCTGAGATGCGGACACCATCCAGCTCTCCTGAGCTATCAGAAGAGACTGCATGACTCCGTTGTCGACGCCTGCCCGGGATGTAACACAGCACCCCATACCATTAAACACATCATAGAAGACTGCATTTCACACAACCACTTACGCCAACAACACAACCTACACTCAATGAGAGCTCTGTGGGAAAGCCCGATCGTGGCCATGGCCTTCCTCAGGGACTCGGGGCTGTTCGGCCAGGCAGCTTAGGGAACAACAACAACAACAACAGCTTTCATGACCTCCTTCACTTTCTCCATATCTCTCACTTTTCTCACTCCATTATCATTCATATGAGACTCTATATCTCCATGCATGATTACACCTCTATCCCTGTCCATGGCCTCCCTCACGACACTCTCCTTGTTCTTCATGAGTCATGACTCCTACGACTGCACTCTCAAAAAAAAATGTTGTCTTGTTCATTTCCTCCTTTTGTTCTTTCACAATTTCCTCCAAATCCTTAACTTTCTGTTCACCTACCACCGTCCATGTAGTTGACTCCTTCACTTCCTTGAACCACCCTTCGTATTCCTTCAGCTGCTCCTTTAATGCCATATTCTCTGCTCCCAATTCCTCTACCCTTTTTAGTATCATCTCTAGGTTATTATTAACTTCCGAAATAGGCCTACATTTGCTTCCTTCACTAAGCCTATTCCCTGCCCCACCCGACGCACCACATAGTTCGCACAACACCTTGATTTTCTCACCAATGTCCCCATTCCACTTTTCAGTATAACTAAATAAGTTGGTCACCAATTATTTTGCAATATTTGAAAACAAATATGGATTTTATATGCTCTAAACATAATATGAAAATGCTTTTTAAGTCTCGGCAAAACCTAATAAAAATATATGGTACTAAAATGGATTTTTTTCGTAACATGATTGTCAATAACTTCCTATAGACGGCACCGATTCGTACACACGCCATTTTCACCTGTCTCCCGAGGTCTGTCCACCAGCTTTTTAGTCAACACTAACTCCACCTGCCCATAGGTTGGGTTGGGTTAGGTTAGGTTAAGTTAATTAGGTTAGATTGAGCATCCGCTTGATCAGGAATTCGCTCGAAGTGACTCGCATTCGTATTTACAGATACGGCCGAATACCGGTAGGCTACTAAATGGGCGCCGGCCCAACCGCCATGTTGTATCCCACGTAGGCCTACTAGGTACTACGGACACATTGTAGGCGTTAGGTGTGGATTAGGCTTGTATCCAATGTACTAGGTCTATGTTACTGGATATTTATGATTTAAATAACATAAGAACATAAGAAAATGGGAGTCTGCAGAAAGCCGACTGGCCTAAGCAAGGCAGATCCCTGTCCCACACAACCCCAAATCAATTACAAAGCCCAATCATAGGCTCAACACTCTAACACCCTGAGGATCATCTCACCAAAACGGCTAGAGATTAACGCAGGATTATGGGGGTCTGCAGAGCGCTGATTGGCCCAACCCGGCCGATCCCCCCTCACACCCAACCCCTCTCGTCCATATGCTTATCCAATTTTATCTTAAAGCTCCCTACAGTTTTAGATCCCACTATAGCACTTGGTAGTCCATTCCACCCATCTACAACTCTGTTACCAAACCAATATTTGCCTATATCTTTCTGAAACGAAATTTATCTAATTTGAAACCATTGGTACGAGTTCTTTCGCTATCACTGAGCTTTAGTACATTTGTCATGTCCCCTTTGTTAATCCCACTAACCCACTTGAACACCTCTATCATATCCCCTCTAACTCTGCGTCTCTCTAACGAATGTAAACGTAATTTCTTCAACCTTTCTTCATACGGAAGATTTCTAATATTATGGATCATTTTTGTCATTCTACGCTGTACTCTCTCCAATGAATCTATGTCCATTCTGTAATAAGGACACAACATTGGACAGCATAATCCATATGGGGTCTCACTAATGACAAGTAAAGTTTTAAGATAACATCAGCAGTTCTGTTACTCACACTCCTAGAGATGAACCCGAGAATCCTGTTTGCCTTATTACGAACGCCTATACACTGTTTTCTAGGCTTCAAATCATTGCTAACATAAGAAGTGCTACGTTTTCGATAAATCTGGTTATATGGCTTTGCAATTAGGGAAATCATGAGCCGATTTCCGACATTTAGTTAGTCTTTTTCGATTCTCAAAATACGATCCAAGTTTTGCCAAAAATTGGCTCGAGTTTTCCAAAATTATGCTTTTTGGGGTTTGCAATTTAGAGAAACATGAACGAAAATTCTAAATTAGGTTACTGTAATTTGTTTACTCTTAAAACTCGCAAAATCCGAGCCAAGTTTTGCCAAAACTTGGCTCGGGTTTTCCAAAATTCGGGTTTTATGGCTTTGCAATTTCGGGAAACCTGAGCCAAATTTCTAAATGAAGTTAGGCCTACTGTCATTTTTTTGTCTACAAACTCAAAATCCGAGCCAGCTTTGGCCAAAACTTGGCTCGGGTTTTCGAAATATTGGGTTTTAGGCCTTCGAAATACCTTAAAACCCGAGCCAAGTTTTGCTAAAATACGTTTTAATCGCCGTTTTACGTATTTAACCCCTCATTTCGGGTGGATGGGACTCGTTAGCCTTGGTCGGCAACTCATCTAGGGGAGACAACCTTATACAAATCCGGGTGGATGGGACTCGTCAGCCTTGGTTGGCAACCTGTCTAGGGGAGTAAACCTGATACAAATCCGTACTGCTTACCTAAGGGTAAGGCAGGTTAGTGGATGGATTAGCCGAACACCACCATAGAAAAATAGTGCTAACAAGATACACAGAGGGCCTTGGAGTCGGACGGATCCTAAATTGAGTGGTCAATCCTGTAAGTCCTTCACTAAACTGGCTTGGGTTGTCCCTCTCACAGGGAATAGGTCGGCTTGGGGGCATTCTGTGTATGGCCACCCTCGTAAGGGGAGTAAGGCGTCCGGCAATAGATAGATAGATTTTCCCTGTACTTCATAGCCCCCCACTATCGGGCGGCGTGCCGGCGTGTCTTAACATCGTTGTATAATGGGGAAAACGGTTTCGCCGAGGGTTGTAATTATTTCCAAACACTATATATTGATGAAAACTAACAGGGAAAAATAAAAAAAATCATGGGAAAATTGGTGACCATCTTATTTAGTTTTTCCCACTTTTCCAAATCCTTCACATTAATAATCTCTTCTACCTTCTTATCTTACTTGAATCTTACTTGAAGTCGTCTAGAGGTCCCTTCCTCACAGTCGTGGTCCGCCACCGCTGCGTGCTCCTAAACCCATGAAACCGACCTAACCTTTCTTCCGTCTCCGAAATTCCCGCCGTTCCTCCGTCCGCCATGTTTGTTTACAATCACTACAACTCCAGCTGACCCGTTGATTACACTACTCTTTTCACAATATATATCACCCCTCCACCACACCAATTTATCTTCAAAACACTTCACTAGTTCTTCCTCTCCTCGCTCGCTCAATATGTATTCAAAATTCTGTTATAATTAATTGTGCCCATGATAATATGCCGGAGCCTCAAAAAATGCGTTCGCCTCCCACCATCGCCTCAGGGGCTGGGACAGCGGGCCGATTTATCAGTACTACATGTGCAGTCCAATATCTTCTAGAGTAGCACCTAAAATATCTACTAGGTACGTTGTACACACTTCGAGACTACTTATTGAGAATAGAAAACGAAAAAGGTAGGGTAGAAATTTTTTAAATAGTTGCCCACTCAATCTAGCTTCCCTCTGGATGCATGCGCGAACTCAACATACCTGCTCTCCGACAGGTATTTCCATCAGTTTTCTGCACACCCTGGGTTCGACCTGCACACATTTTTGTTGCTCATGTGTTGATGTCTTTTTCCACCCCTTTGCTTCTTTAAGTGAGTTGTGAGCCTTCTCAGGGCTTTTGAAGTTTTAGAAGGATGATTCCGTGGTGTAGACATGCTTTTTGGGCAAAATTCCGGGTGGTTGGAGGGTGTGCATGTAGTGAACTGGAGACTATAATACTATTGTTTACTTGTTTGAAGGTGCGTTTTCGCCCTACAATTGCTTTGCGATTGTCGGGAGTCAAGGCCTACTTCACTTTTTCTATTTTGTGGTTCAATTTTCACTTTTTGCTTATGTAACATAATTTTGTGGATTACAGGAAGTTTTTGCATTGTTAACCAGGTTTAATGCTCATTTAGGGTAATTTTTCACTGCCTTTTATGATTGTTTTTTTCGGTAAATAAGGTACGTTTTTGGCATTTCGCAGTATTCTTGAGTTGGACTTGACATTGTTTGAGTTTGGGGCACATGCCTTTATTCTCTTACAACTGCTGCTTTATTGGGCCACTCCCCTTTATAGCACACTTCCCTCGTCTTTCACCGACGTGTGGAAAGTCTGTCCTCCTATAGTATACTTCGTCTTGCTTTCGCTTTTGCCTACTCCTTGAAGTCGCTCTGATCCCACCGATCGGCGACACGGGTGTCTGGTAACAGTGTCATGCGTTGGCCTAGTCTAGTTTTTCGTTATTCAGGGGTTATATTTTAACTGTTAACGTAATAATTGTTGGTGTTTTGGGCAGTGTTTTTAAGCTTTGATGCATAGATTATTTTCAATAATGTTTTGGACACTGCCTTTAGTGTTTTTTCATCTTTTTAATAAACTTTATGTACCTATACTGGATCACTAGTCTAACTAATGCCTGCTGCTTGTGGTGGTCCACTCCTCACTTCAAGCTTGATAAACTTTATGTTCATATGCTGGATCGCTAGATACCTAGTGCCTGCTGCTTGTGGTGGTCCACTTCCCACTTCAAGCACACCTACTAGTCTTACACCGTAACACCGGCTAGTTTAGGTTTATGGCTGTTGTTAGTTGGCTTACATGTTCCCTAGGTCAGCCCGGCGCCCACTCTCTTAACTCCGGTTCGGTCCTAGGCTTACGTGACCGAGATCCCTTGAACTGGTGGTCCCTGCTCTACCGGCGGAGGGACCCGTCTGTACTATTCCGCTCCACTCGCGGTTGTACCCCTGTGTATAAACGCGGCCCCGCTCGTATACAGACGGTTGGTAGTGCTTATTTCCCACACTTGCCCCGCCTATCCACCCCTGGGTGCGCCGGCTCCTGTGTTGCTCACACTCCCATGTTTTTTTATAGCCTGCTCATCGGACAGCCCGGCAGGTGTACGGTTCCGCCTCCTGGGGGGCGGTAGCCTAGTGTCCGTTCCTGCTCTTAGGCGATCCAGTTCGCGCTTACGGCGGGAACGTCCAGGCCTCCTGCTACGGTTCCTACCTTCTGCCACCACCTTCCACCCTTCTACTGGGTTGTCAGGTACTTGCTTAGGCACTTTTTGGTAGTGGGGTGTTTATCATTTCTTGGGAACAGTACCATGTTCCCTAGGGCTGGACCCCACTCTGGGGTGGGCTCCAGCTCTGGTGCTCACGGTTTTGTGTGGGGGGTTCCTGCTCCTTCCTGTACCATGACCATATTTGCTATACTGCACTATCCTTGTCATTTCTGCTATGTTCGTCCTTCCTGTACCATGATCATATTTGCTATACTGCACAATAATTGTCGTGCTGCTATATTTATTTGAGAAGTGACAGTTGCCCTTTAATGAGAAAAAATGCAAAGTCATGCACTAGGCCTATGGAAGGGCGAATCCAAAATATGAGTATAAAATTGGGGGATCAATAATTACTACAGTGGTGGAAGAAAAAGATCTTGGCGTGACCTTTGATCCATTGCTCACATTTAGTGTCAATGCGAGTAAAACGGCATCCGGAGCTAATGCAAGATTGGGCCTCATCAACAAGCACTTCGGGCACCTAGAAGCTGAGCCTTTCCTGATGCTGTATAAGACCATAATTAGACCGAAGCTTGAATACTTTATGCCTGTGGCCCAACCAATGTATAAGAAGGATGGACTGAGGATAGAGAAGGTGCAGCGAAGAGCGACGAGACTAGTGAGTGGGATGAAAAACAAAGAGTACTCTGAGAGGCTCAAGGAACTCAAACTCCCATCACTTGAGTTCAGGAGGAAGAGGGCTAGCTTGCTGCATACGTACAGAATTGTAAAGGGGGTGGACAGACTGGAGAGGGAGAGTTTTTTTTAGCGTAGTAGGGAATTACGAACAAGGGGGCACTCTCAGAAGTTTCAGAAGACATTCTACAAATGTCTTACAAGAACAAAGGCATTTAGCCAGAGGGTGGTGGATGACTGGAATGGACTGCCAGAGGCGGTGGTGTCGAGTGGGATTGTTAACCAGTTTAACCCGGGAGCTGCGGGGAGACTCTTAAGAGTTCCCCCGGCGCACTGCGGGAAGACTCTTAAGAGTCAGAGAAAATAAAAATCAACTTTTGACATCGAAAAAAAAAAAAAAATTTATATTTTTTTTTTTTATTTTTTTTTTTTTTTTTTGGCCCCTGGGCCATGCAAAATCTCAGTCCTCTACCTCCCCTCCTTCCCCACTTTCCTCCTCTCCTTCAGTTATCACCTATTTTCCCTGTTATTCCCTTATTCTGAGGTATATTTTCGTGCTAACATTAGAAATCCGATTGGAGGGTGTGGTCATCACTGATAGCAAGCGAGTGCAAGAGAGAGAGAGAGAGTATCGATCGACTGTGTCTCAGTGGCCTTGGGGGAAATTGGCGGGAAAGCAGATTGCCTCACCCATACATTATACAACTCGCGGGCTATATCTCCGATTTTGACCATCCAAACGCTGTTTTCACTCGTTTTATTGTTGTTTCAGGTTAATACCTTTATAATCAACCCATAATAGGCGCATATGGATAAATATTAATGCTATTAATGGCACAATGAATATTTTAGTGACGGAAACACCTCAAATACGTCAGCACAGGGGGACGTTTCCAATTACCCCCATGCGCACTTCAGAGGTTAAGAGTCAGTTAGGAAGATGGTGGAGAGATGACCCACTGCTCTACTTGGAGCCACAACATCTTCAAATCACCAATCACTCATCTATTGCCAGCTTTAATGAAGGAGCGAGACACCAGCCTCAGCGCTGAAAAACTCTAGGATGCAGCAGCCGGCGGATTGCTGGGTGCTGCTATGTAACTATGTAACTAGGCTATCTCCTAGGTAACAAAACTTGTCCTCCAGCTCCAATGACTCATTTCCAAAATTCACAGCCACAGGATCATAATTTAACACAAGCTCGCCCTCAGGGTGTCAAACGACGCTGGGTTTTTTTTAGTGATAACGCAAGGAACTTTTTGTATAATGATAACAGAAACTCCCCCCCCCCCCAAAAAAAAAGGGGGAAAAACTAAATAAGATGGTCACCAATTTTCCCATGGATTTGTTTATTTTTCCCTGTTAGTTTTCATCAATATATAGTGTTTGGAAATAATTACAACCCTCGGCAAAACCGTTTTCCCCATTATACAACGATCTTAAGACACGCCGCCCGATAGTGGGGAGGGCTATGAAGTACAGGGAAAATGAGGGGTTAAATGCGTAAAACGGCGATTAAAACGTATTTTAGCAAAACTTGGCTCGGGTTTTAACCCTTCCAGCCCGGGTGTCATTTTAAAATGACACCAAAACAAAAGGGCCGGAACCCGGATGTCATTTTAAAATCCTTGTGCTTGAAAGCGTGCTTCAAAATTTGAGCGGCCAATTTTGGCATGGTAGGAGCGACCGCAGCGCCACCAAGCCTCAACTGCTAGTGTTATCAGTTCGTACGTGGCCGCCATAGCGAGTAATACTGAAAAAATGTTTTCCGACGTGTCCGATTCGTTGCAACCTCCCGCGGGCCCCAGTGCTACCCCACTCGCAACTTCAACGCCTGTTCCAACCGAGAAGAGAGCTCAACAAAAGAAAGTTAAGCGTTTGTTGAGTAATAGCGCTATACAGCGACAACTTTTTGAAAGTGATGAAGAGAGCAGTGGTGAAAGCTTGGTGGACAAGGTACAATTTATAAGTGAAAGTGAAGACGATTTCGTGAGCTTTGGAGACGACGATAATGTCGATTTATTTGAGGGGGGAGACAGTAGTGATGATCCTGATGTGGAAGTGTTTCAGGAAGGTGCCATTGAGCTTCCCAGTGTGCTAGAACCTAGGCCTACCCCCTCGCCATCTTTGCTAGGTCAGCCTAGGCCTAGCCCTACCCCAGGACCTTCCCCTTTGCCTGCCCGTACGCCCTTGAAAGTGGGCAAATATTTCTACAAACAATCATTGATCAAAAGTGCAGCTAAAAAAGCACGCAGGGCAGCCGCAGAAAAGCATTGTGACGCATGTCCAGTGTGAGCATGCTGTACAGAACGCCTAGTCATGCCCCACTCTCGCTAGGATCGTCAGGGCAGGAACTTTGGCTGTAGTCTATGTAGAGTTTCCTAACTTAGTTCATGTGAGCCGTTGTACTATAAGTAATATGAATATGTATTTTGTTTTCATCTGAGTCAACGAGTTCTATTTTATTTTATTCAAACAGGCACCGGCACTAGAACTAGTAGAGTTTTCCCATGCTAGAATAAGAAGGGCTATAGAAAAAATGAATAGAAGTAAGTCACCGGGACCGGATGGGATACACCCAAGAATCATAAAGGAAGGAGGGGAGATGTTAGTAGAGCCATTGAAAATGTTATTTGAGGTATCGTTTAATACAGGACAAATCCCGATGGACTGGAGAGAGGCGAACATAACAGCTATATTTAAGAAGGGAAAGAGAAATGACCCAGGGAATTATAGACCAGTCAGTTTGACAAGTGTTGTGTGTAAACTAATGGAAACGGTAATTAGAGAAGGAATAATGGATCATATGAAGTCAAACCAACTTTTCAGTGGGAGACAGTTTGGATTCTTGCCGGGGAGGTCGACGGTACTACAGCTAATTAAGGTGGTAGATGATTGGATGCAAATTTAGAAGATGGTGATGTAATAGACGTGGTATATTGCGATTTTATGAAGGCCTTCGATAAGGTCCCACATAAAAGGTTAATAGAGAAAGTTAGAAGCTATAATATAGGGGAGAAATGTGTGAAATGGATAGAAGCCTTCCTGAAAGATCGGAGACAGAGGGTATTGGTGAATGGAATAGGCTCGGGGTGGAGGGAAATTACAAGTGGGGTACCTCAGGGATCTGTGTTGGGACCATTGCTGTTCGTTATATTTATCAACGACTTGCCTGAAGTTATAACTAATGGAAGTGAGGTATACCTGTATGCGGATGACACTAAACTGTATAGAAGAGTGAGGAGTAAGGAAGATATGGGTTTGCTTCAAGGAGATGTGGAGGGCATGAAGGGATGGTCTGAGCATTGGTTAATGCCTTTTCATCCAAAAAAATGCAAGTACATGCGGATTGGGACCAGCAAGATAGACAAGGTAGGATACAGTATGTATGAAGCGATGGAGGAAGTGAGTGCAGAAAAGGATATAGGAGTAGTGATAGATAATAAGTTAAATTTCTCAGAACATTTAGCGGAAAAGATAAACAAAGCCAATAGAATTGTAGGGCTGATAAGGAGGACATTTGTGTCACTTGACGAAGAAATCTTCAGGAATCTATATACAGCGCTGGTTAGGCCACACCTGGAATATGCAAACCAGGTGTGGGCTCCATATATGGTAAAGGATATAGAAGCAGTGGAGAAAGTGCAGAGAAGAGCTAGCAAGCTGGTACCAACGTTGAAGAACGCGGGTTATGAGCAGAGGTTGAGGACACTGGGACTTCCGACACTGGCATATAGGAGAAAGAGAGGGGATATGATAGAGACTTTTAAGATAGTGTCAGGAAAGTACGATGAGGATGTGTGTGAAGGTATCTTCTTGATGCGGGAGGGAACAAGAACGAGAGGACACTCTAAGAAAATTTACAAAGAAAGAAATAGGCTTGAGAAGGCGAAGAACTCATTTTGTGATAGAGTGGTAAATGAGTGGAACGCACTGCCCCAGTATGTAGTCGATTCCGAATCAATAAGGGAGTTTGAAAGTAATCTTGATAAAGCATGGGGAAGACAAGATTTGAAGTTTGATTATAAAACAAAAATACAGAATAGTAAAAATGTTGCGTCTGCTACCGCCGCCGCCAACACCGTGAACGACCGCAGCAGTGCAAGCACTGGTACTGAGCTGGATACACAGGCATAGTTTGCCTTTTTCCAGAGGATCTACTGTAAGAAACTGTAAGATATCATTAGTTATAAGTATTGTGTGTAAAACTTATTTGTAATGATGGGAGAAGCGGCAGCCACAGTTGGGGGTCAGTGGGTGCGCCATGCGGGAGGTGGGCCTAACTCACTAGCACTCCCCCCCCCCCTCCCCCCTCCCCTCAGTGCTAGGAAAGCCTTTGTCTATCCCAGAGGAGAGAGAGAAATTACGTAATGATTGTCAGTGGGCGGTCCTTAGTAGTTCACGTTGGGCTCACTAGAGGGCCGAGTATAAAAAGGGAAGTCTAGCCATTTTTTGATCAGAACTCATTAGGCAGAGCGACTTCTCATTTCCCTTGCTAACTATATATATTCTTCTGACTGATGTGAACTTTCTCTACTACCTTACATTCTTATCTCCTCTTTTCCCTACCCTTTTTAACTTCCATGGTCCCGTTGGTGCAGAGCTAGTCAGCCAACGTATTATCGCTTGAGTTCTCATGAGATACATGCCTATTAGATAGCCTATTTTGGAAGGGTTAACTTAGAATAGGATTGATTTATGTTTGTTGCACTTGTCTATGCATTTCCCTGTGTGTTATTATTATTATTCCTGTTTTCTGCTAGTCTAGGTAATGCTAGACTGGGGTAAGGCTTTTCTGTGTTACGAGTTGTTGTTTGATGCAGTGGTTAAGCGATAAACCTGCATACTCGTTTCGGTTCAGTGAAGCCTAGGTTGTCTTCGCGGCTGACTGTGTTGAGTTAATAATTTACAGTGCGTGAGGGCAAGAGCCTAACCACCCTGTATTTTATTAACAGCTTGTTTTTACTTTGTCAAGGAGCCGGGAGAAAACCAGATACAAGGGATCTGGATTTCTCAAAGTGCACTTGTTAGTGTTAACGTAATACTTTAAACAGTTGTGAGGACTTCGCTAGGCTACGAGCCGTTTTGCTCAGTCACTGCTACCTTTTGCCCACAGTACCCCAGCTAGACTTTACTCGATTAGTAGATACAGAATAGTATTGAAGCTTTCCTTATGTATGATATTGTTTATGCACTATTGATTTCATGTGTTGCAAGCTTGGCTACTTTAGTGATTAGTGGCCCACGAGCACAATCCGAGTAGGCTATTGCCGTTGCATTTGCGGAATACTTCTTTTTAACGTTTGCCATTTACTATTGCATATTCTTTTAATTATTCTTATGCCAATTTAAACCTTTAATAGTATTTAATTGCCAGTGTTTTTCTTATTGAATTACTGTTCAAAATCCGATACGTACTTCTTACGAGCATCCGAGAAGCATCTAACTTTTTTCAGAAGATTCCTTGCTCGATGCTTAAGGACTATTAATTAACGTAACGTAATAGTGCCGATCCGAAGTAGAGGGTGGAGGACTTCTTAAGTTCTTAGTCAAGGGTGGATTACTTCGGCTTCGGCCAACACTATTCTTTGGTGTTGTTGTTTCTTACTTCTTTGTTTGATTGTTGACCAGACTAGAGAATTCCTGTCTCTTTATTAGTCTGTTGTTGAACACTAGTACCGAGTTCTTGTATACCCCGTTATAGCAGATTGAACTCTGGAGGGTATTGGTGTTTTTTGTTCGGCTGGCAGTACTCAGGGGTTGGGATCGTGTGTTTCCGTTGTGGCAGCGAGCCGTATTCGAGTCCTGATTGAGAGCCCTTGTGTACCCGAGTGCCAGGTCGTAACAAATGGCGACCTTGCTTAGGATTTTGTGAACAGTATACATTTTGCAGAGTTGTACAACATTTGTTTGTTTGTATTTTAGCGTGCATATTGAAGAATATTTTTTTTGTATGGCAATTAGTAAAGCATTTAAGAGACTCCAGTTAATTTAGTAATTAGTGCTTGCATAGGAAGTTTAACACTTTTGTCTCGAGAATTTTTTTGTGGACTTCAGTATGTCGTGCATTAGCACTGACGATGAGCGAGAGATGCCATTTGAAGGTGTGCCGTTAGTAACCAGTGAGGAGGATGCTAGAGTTTTTGTGAGTAAGCGGTACCACGTGACGGAGGAGAGGCTGACTGGGGTGGATGTTTGTGGCTTGCACCTGATAGCCAAGGTTTTGGGCATTTCCAATGTAGTAGGGATGTCCAAGGGGGAGCTGATTTCCTGGGTGTTGCGTGGGCGACATGGGGTTTCGGAGGAGAGGGCGTTTGGGGGGGTTCCTCCCCAGATCCCCTCTCACTCGACTCCCACAGTGCCGTCCACTCAGTTACCGGAGGTTAGCACTCTCCCACAGAGGGATGAGAATTGGCAGATTGGAGTGCCCTCGGGTGGTGCACATGGTGGTTCCCCAGTTTTTGCCCCCCCTCCTTCAGTAGTGGCAGCTCCCTCTTCCTGCCTGTCTCCAGATATGGTATTTAGACTTGAGCTTGCTAAGATTGAGGCTAGGAAGCAGGAGATTGAGGCTAGGAAGCAGGAGGATGAGACCAGGAGGCAGGAGAATGAGACCAGGAGGCAGGAGGATGAGACGAGGAGGCATGAGATTGAGGTTAGGAGGCATGAGGCTGAGCTTAGGTACGACTCGGAGAAATATTGTGCTAAATTAGATTTAGATAAGTCAAGTGCAGAGTCGACAGGGACTTGGATGGGCCGTGAGGGCCAAGTAAGAGAACAGTCCTTGGCCCAATTAGTCAAATTGGTGCCGGTATTTAGTGAAACTGAAGTCACAGAATTTTTTAATCGTTTTGAGAAGAAATGTAGGGAGCATAATTGGCCTGAAGAGAAGTGGGCAGCTCTAGTCTCCTCAAGACTTACGGGTAAGGGTCTGAAGGCTTATGATGCACTGCCTTTAGAGTCTTGCATTGACTACCCAGAATTGAAGAGAGCTGTCCTACGGGCATACGAGTTGCAACCGGAAACATATCGATTGAAGTTTCGGGGTGTTACAAAGACTAGGGAGGCGACCTTTCTTGAACATGCCCGGGACTTAAAAGATGCACTTAAAAACTGGACACGTTCTGAGAAAGCTGAGACGGCCGAACAGTTGACTGAGCTGTTTCTGCTCGAGCAGTTTTATAAGTGTACTGGTGCAGAAATGACTTTAACTATTAAAGAAAAGAACCCAAAAACTCTACAGGAGGCAGCTGAGATGGCTGACCTCCGGCTATCACTAATTCGTGGGTGCGGGTCTGCCCAGCGTAGTGAGGCAGGTAACAAGGGGCGTGACGCCCCACCCCCCGAGTTAGTGATATATCTTATGCAAACAAGTACAAGAGCCATGATACCAAGACTGACCACAAGACTAGCACCGTCCCATTTAAGAAGGGGCCGGGCCCTTCCCAGTACCAAGGGAAGCCCAAAGGGGAGTTGGAGTGTTATCATTGTCATAAAAAGGGGCACTTTGCAAGAGTCTGTCCTAGCAAACCACCTACAGCAGCTGTGTCTTTGGCCTGCAACATTGGTGTGTCTCCGAAGTCATCTGAGTTTGCCTGGGGCAGTTTGTCAGAGGCTGAGGCACAGCCAATGCAGAAGCACCTGGGAGGCTCGAACCCTGCTCAGGATGTTTTTTGCGACCATAGAGGGCGGGGTTGCGTGATGTGGGCGGGGCGCAAGCATGGAGTAGAGGTCTTGCGTGATACAGGTGCTTCCCAGACTCTGATGAAAAACTTGACTGGCTACCCTATAAACGCGGCTCGGGTGGTAGTGGTGCAGGGTATTAATGCAACTCGGTCATACCCGCTGGTGCGGTTGGAGTTGGAGGTGGATGGTGTGGCACGTGAATTGGATGTCGGGATTGTGGAGAAACTGCCAGTGGAGGGCGTCGACCTTCTTCTCGGCAACGACTTTGCAATGCCCGCTTCTGAGGTTCTACCCTTAGTCGTTGCCGAGAGGCCGGCCGACGTGAGTAGGGAAGAGCAAGAGTGGGTCGAGCGGTGCCAGACACAACCCATGGCGTGTGTTGTTACCCGAGCTCGGGCAGCTAAAGTGTCACAGCCTAGTCCTCCGTCTTCAGACCAGCGGAGGAACGATCAACAGGAGGAGGCTAAAGCTGGAGTTGGTTTTAAGAGTTTTGACTCGGCGGCTCTCCTGGGTGATTCAGTATTAGCACCATTACTTAATTCTGGAGTAGCCCCTGGGCCTGTCATCGAGAGTGACGAGGCTGGGCATGACGAGTCTCCACGACAGCAACGTTATGTACATCGAGAGAGACAGAGGGAGCAGCCCAGTATCGGGGAAGGTCATGCATTGCTCCGGGAGCAGTTAGATCGCTTGGCACCCTCAGATATACGTCGGTTGCAACTAGAGGACCCTGAGCTCCAAACGTGTGCTAATGGAGCTGTAGAGCTCGACGAGGACGGCGATGCACAGCCAGGAGATTTTTTTTATTTAGAAGGCATCCTTTATAGGCGTTTTCAAGACCCTAAACGTAGTTGGCAAAAGGGGTCCGGAGTAGTGGACCAGTTGGTGGTGCCACGGGAGTGCAGGGATAGCCTACTGAGGTTGGCGCATGACACACCACTGGCAGGACATCTAGGGGTCAGAAAAACGGTGGCGGCTTTGGGGAAATTGTTTTGGTGGCCGGGGATGAAGTCTCATGTGCAGTCATGGATAAACTCCTGTGATATTTGTCAACGTGTCGGGAAACCGAACCAAGTTATTCCTAAGGCTCCGTTACACCCTATTCCTGTGATTGGGCCACCCTTTAGTAAAATTATTGTTGACATGGTTGGTCCACTCCCTCCCACTAAGGCGGGAAATAAATTTTTGTTAACCATAATGGATGTTGCCACTAGATACCCCGATGCATACCCTATGAAAAATGGAATGGCTAAGACGGTAGTCAGTAACTTGTTGTGGTACTTCTCAAGGTACGGGTACCCGGAGGAGATTCAGTCTGATCAGGGATCTAATTTCACCTCCAACATGTTCAAGCAAACAATGCAACAGCATGGGATACGAGCAGTAGTATCGTCAGCGTATCACCCTGAGAGTCAAGGGGTGCTTGAACGGTGGCATGCTACACTTAAAAGCATGCTCAGGTGTTATTGTGCTGACAACGGTATGGATTGGGATCTTGGATTGCCTTATGTGCTGTTTGCTGCTCGGGAGGTAGCTGGTGAGAGCCTGGGATTTAGTCCAAACGAGCTGATTTTTGGACACCGTGTCAGGGGCCCCCTTAACATGCTGAAAGAAATTTGGGAGGGGACTGTGCAGCCTTGTCCATTATTAAAGTATGTGCTTGAAAGCCGTGAGTGCATGCTTAAGAGTCTGGAGATGGCAGGTAGAAATTTGACAGAATCACAAGCTTTGATGAAGGACAGGTATGGCAGCCTGGGCATGGGCGTGCAGGGCGTCCGCCTGGGTGTCTGCGTGGCCAAGGGCGTGTGCCAGGGCGTCCAGGGCGTGTGCCTGCTGCAGCACGACCTCGAGCATCAGCATCCGACCTGTTTGTGTGGACAGATGGAGCTGATTTTGAGCCAGATTGTCCTGCCTTTGACGAGGTTCAGATGGGTTCTGGGGTGTCACCAGCATATCCCTGTGGCCCAGATGCTACCCCCAGTGAACTTTTCTGTGGCTTCTATGACAATGAAGTCATGGAATACCTCGTCAAAGAGACAAATCACCACCATGCTATCTGTGCCAACTTTCTTGGGAGGAAGACCAGTGCCAAGATGGTGGCATGGAGAGCTCTCACTGTGGCAGAACTATATGTGTTCTTGGCACTCACAATGCTGATGACTCATATAAGGAAGCACGTTCTGGCTGACTACTGGATCACTGGCGACATCATAACGACTCCATCATTTGGCAAATACATGTCCAGGGACAGGTACTTCGACATCCTCTCCTATCTCCACCTGACAAACAACATGGCAGTCCACCTTCCCGACTCATTATGGAAGATCAGGAAGCTGTATGACATGATACGTCATCGGTTCACCACATACCTGATTCCTTTCCAGAAGATGTGCCTCGACGAGTCTCTGGTCCTGTTCCGTGGTAGGCTGCACTTCCGACAGTATATCCCGTCCAAGAGACACCGCTTCGGCATCAAGCTCTTCGTCCTCTGCGACTGCTTGATGGGGTATGTGCTGGACTTTATAGTCTACAGCGGCAAGGCTGGAGAAGTTGTGACTGACCCTCTCATTGGTTTTGGTGGCGCTGTAGTGAAGAAAATGATGGAGAGGCACTTCAATAATAACCACATCCTCTACACAGATAATTATTACACGTCGCCTCTCCTGACCAAGTACCTCCATGACCGCAAGACCGGAACTGTCGGCACAGTCAAGGGCAAAAGGAAGGGCATGCCAGGCTACCCAACCAAGACGAAGAAGGCTGACATCTTCCACAAGAAGAGTGGCCCCATCCTCTCCATCCACTGGCATGACCAGCGCAAGGTCAACCTCCTCACCACATGCCACAAGGCCCAGATGGTCGCCACAGGGAAGGTGGACCGAACAACCAAGAACCCCGTCCAAAAACCAGCTGCTGTCCTGGATTATAACATCAACATGCGCCTCGTTAACAAGTCCGACATGCAGATGGGCTTCATCGACTGCCTGCGAACATCTTGCAGGTGGTACAAGAAGTTTATCCTGCATACGGTAGATATGTCGATCCTCAATGCCTACAACATCTACCTGAGGACTCCAGGAGCCAAGAAGTACAAGTCCCTGCGGAAGTTCCACAAGCAGGTGCTACTTGAGCTCCTGGCTAAACATGCGGGTACACCAGGCAGGCCAATACAAGGACCAGGCCAGCTTGACAGAACGGGGTGTGCTGAATTCTTCAGGAAGCACCAGCTCAGCGCCCTTCCTTTCAAAGCACCAGGTAGTAACGTTAGGAGTCAGAAGAGGTGCCATGTGTGCAGCCACACAACTCGCAGACCCCGCAAACCCACAAAAACCACTTGGGAATGCCTCGAGTGTCAAGTTGGACTGTGTGCTGGCACCTGCTTCAACGACTTCCACACTCTAACAAACTTTTGAAGTGGAAGTGACAACAGTGAAAGTGACACTCAAATGTAGGCTAAGAATAATAATATAACTAAGTATAAGTGAAAAGGACACATAAGTAATAATAAGTGCCTTCAATAACAATATGAACAAGTGAAAGTGACACTAAAATATATATTTCTAACAATAAATAAGTTAAAATGACACTCAATAAGCCTAGGCCAGTCAAAGTGACAGTATAATAATAATAAAACTAAGTATAAGTGAAAGAGACACACACAAGTAATAATAAGTGCCTTCATAACAATATGAATAAGTGACAGTGACACTATATATATTATTAGCTTACCTAACAATACATAAAAGGGGAAATGACACTACCAATTATCAAAGTCCAGTGAAAGTGACCCTAATAATCATAATAATAATAATAAAAGGAAGTAATAAGTGACAGAGACACAAATAAGTTCATATAAATAACTTTATTGAGTGAAAATAACATAATAACTATAATAAATGACAGAATAACCAATAAAACACTATCAAATCGCTTCCTGGCATAATTGCGGGTGGAGCGACGAGTGCAACTGGGCGTCGTAGCCGGGGCCGCGGTTGAGTGTTCGGACGCGCCGAGGTAAATACGCGGCAAAAGTTACCTCCACTTCCATCACCATCACTCCGGAACCAGTTGAGCTAGCGAGCTCTACTCAACGCCATTCTACGCAGGAAGGTAAGGCGCTCATTTCTATATATGTTGATTAATGTAGGTAATATATTAAGCGAGATTAGCCTTAGTTTATTTTTGTTGATATTCGACCAGATCGCCCGGATACAAGCTCCGTCATTAGGAGAGCCTGCCCGGGCCAGGAGGGTTAAGGTATTTCTAAGGCCTAAAACCCAATATTTCGAAAATCCGAGCCAAGTTTTGGCCAAAGCTGGCTCGGATTTTGAGAGTTTGTAGACAACAAAATGACAGTAACCTCATTTAGAAATTTGGCTCAGGTTTCCCGAAATTGCAAAACCATAAATTTTGGAAAACCCGAGCCAAGTTTCGGATTTTGCGAATTTTAAGAGTAAACAAATTACAGTAACCTAATTTAGAATTTTGGCTCATGTTTCCCTAAATTGCAAACCCCAAAAAGCATAATTTTGGAAAACCCGAGCCAATTTTTGGCAAAACTTGGATCCTATTTTGAGAATCGAAAAAGACTAACTAAATGTCGGAAATCGGCTCATGATTTCCCTAATTGCAAAGCCATATAACCAGATTTATCGAAAACGTAGCACTTATTTAAATCATAAATATCCAGTAACATAAACCTAGTACATTGGATACAAGCCTAATCCACACCTAACGCCTACAATGTGTCCGTAGAAGGCTACCTAGTAGGCCTACGTGGGATACAACATGGCGGTTGGGCCGGCGCCCATTTAGTAGCCTACTGGTATTCGGCCGTATCTGTGAATGCGAGTCACTTTGAGCGAATTCCTGATCGAGCGGATGCACAATCTAACCTAATTAACTTAACCTAACAACCTAACTTAAGCACTCACTAACATATCAAACTACAGCTATTCACACAACACAATACCAGACATTTGGAAGCATGGTATCATCATCACATTCCCCAAACCCAACAAAGACCCCACGCTACCCTCCTCGCACCGCCCCATCACACTCCTTTGCTCCCCATCCAAAGTCATGGAACGCCTAGTATTACAACTAATTACACCTGACCTACCCCTAGCTCCAACACAACATGGCTTTAGGCCACTGCACTCCACAAACACTCTTCTCACAGACCTTACACAAAGAGCTTTCGACGGCATCAATTCAGCTAGACCACCACACAGATCACTATTAGCCACACTCGACATTAGTAAAGCCTTCGATGCCATCCCCCGCCACAACCTAACAAACAAAATCTACAACACAAACATGCACAACAACACAAAACGGTGGCTGGCCAACTTCCTAGCAGGCAGATGTGCACACGTATCTTTTGCCGGTCAGTCATCTAAAATCAGAAACTTTCCAAACGGAGTCCCACAAGGATCCGTCCTATCGCCCGCACTCTTCAATCTGTACATGCACGATATAACTACACCCAATACGCCCCAAATAAACTTAGCCTCCTATGCAGATGACATAACACTCACATGCACACACCATGACCCAAAAAGAGCAACAGATCTCCTTCAACCCTATCTCAACACACTACATGGCTGGTGCACTACAAACAGACTTAATCTAGCCCCAGCCAAATCCACCGCAACCCTGCTCACAAGTTGGACAGGAGAACACGAATACATCCCTCAACTCACCATAAACAACACACCCCTAACACATACACACACACCCAAAATCCTAGGAGTAACATATGATACTCATATGACATTCAAACAGCACACCACAAACATTAAAAAGAAACTGACACCCAGACTTAACGCCCTCAGGTCACTTGCTCACACAAAATTTGGACACAACAAAGAAACTACCACCACAGTATATAAACAATACATAAGATCAGTGATGGAATACGCAAGCCCAGCCTGGGCTTCTAACCTAGCTGAAACACATCATAAGACCTTACAGACTATTCAAAACAAAGCCCTGAAGATCATTACAGGCTGCACAGCTACTGCACCCACAGATCACCTACATCAAGAAACCAAAATCCTCAAAGTCAAAGACCATCTGGACATGAGAGGCACTCAATTCCTGGCAGCAGCCTCCACGAACCAAGACCACCCACTAAACTACATGGCAACACACCCACAGACACCAAGAAATATCAAAACAACACCCAGCACACGGTATCACACACAATTATTGTCCTCTCTCCCTCCCTGCCCACCCCGAACCAACTTCCAGAAGCACATCCATACTCATATCTCTCACCGATCCATCCACTCACTCACAGACAACACGCAGCTGCATGCACGACCTCCCGAAATCCATCCTTCCGAATCCTCCCTTCCTCGCGAGGACAGAGTCCACCTGGCCAGGCTGAGATGCGGACACCATCCAGCTCTCCTGAGCTATCAGAAGAGACTGGATGACTCCGTTGTCGACACCTGCCCGGGATGTAACACAGCACCCCATACCATTAAACACATCATAGAAGACTGCATTTCACACAACCACTTACGCCAACAACACAATCTACACTCAATGAGAGCTCTGTGGGAAAGCCCGATCGTGGCCATGGCCTTTCTCAGGGACTCGGGGCTGTTCGGCCAGGCAGCTTAGGGAACAACAACAACAACAACAACCTAACTTAACCTAACTTAACTTAACTTAACTTAACTTAACTTAACTTAACTTAACTTAACTTAACTTAACTTAACTTAACTTAACTTAACTTAACTTAACTGCGCCTCCGCTCGAAGTGTCCAGATCCGTAAATACTACCGCAACTACGAATCTTGTTTCTGAGACCTAGTATATTAAACCTAACCAAACAACCCAACCTATCGACAGAGATGGCCAGGTGGAGTGGACTAAAAAGCTGGTGGACAGACCTCGGGAGACAGGTGAAAATGGCGTGTGTACGAATCGGTGCCGTCTATAGGAAGGTATTGACAACCATGTTACGACAAAATTCCATTTTAGTACCATGTATTTTTATTAGGTTTTGCCAAGGCTTAAAACACATTTTCATATTATATTTAGAGCATATAAAATCCATATTTGTTTTCAAATATTGCAAAATAATTGGTGACCAACTTATTTAGTTATACTAAAAAAGGTAGGCTAGGCTAAATTGACACAATTTTGGTCTCCATATTTTCCATCTTGATTGTTTTTTTATTGCAGGAAATACTGTTTTAGACACTTAAATTTTCAAAAAAAAAATCTGGGGGGCATGCCCCCGGACCACCCTAGAGCTCGCGCCTTCGACGCGCTATAATGATAACAAAATAATAAACCATAATGATAACACAATTCATATTTTGTGGATTGACACCCTGCTCGCCCTAGCACACTACACACTAAAATTTCTCGATTTCTGACTCATCCTTCGGCAGGGGTCCTTTTATTCTACTACAGTGCTTACTCCCATGGTGCACCCAATATCGACAGACGCTACACCGAATCAAGTTAGCGCCCACACCCTTTCCAAACACTACACATGGGTATGCACCGCTCTTTTCCACACTGCCTCGTCTCAATCTACAATGCATAAAACGATAACCGCAAGCGTTATGTAAACATAGTAACATCCACTACCACAACCCTTACCCAGTATCATAATGTGTGACATGATCAGGAGGAAATTTTTGATGACATAAAAGGGAAAATTTCACTTTCAACCAATATGGATTTAGAGTTCAAAAATAGGTTTCTCCAATGAATTTGGTGTGATAAATTTGATTTTGACAACTGTTTTGTTAGGAATCCATTGGTTTTTGAGATAGCTACAATAAAAAATCACACTCCTATAATTCAGAGGGCTATGAAAATCAGGGAGAATGTCAGGATAAATAATACAAATACCCTGTTCATCCAGTATCCAGACATCCGGAAAAATCATATAACCGACAAAAATTATCCTGGAAATTAATTAATTAATAACTCAGATAAAACCATAATTATGTCTGGCCATGATTCAAACCTCCTGCATCAGACCGAGTGGCTGGTTCTGATTTGTTTAGCGTCAAGCGGGGTGAGTTGAGAGAGGTAAGCAAACACTATACAACGTAATTGCTTCATATTGGAGGACAAGTTGGACCATACCCCAATACCACAACATATTAGCAGGACTTAGCTTTAGCTAATTTTGCAGTATGGAGTCACTCCCTTTACGGAGAGGTGAATTGAGACGGGTTTTGTATTCTAGAAGACGAGTCCTTTGAATTTGGTGTGGTATTGGTTAATTATATGGTCCAACTTGTCCTCCAATGTGAAGCAATTTCCTTGTATAATTATTGTTATGCTACACATTATGAAATTACCAGTACATATCAGTAGAGTCCCTGTACAAAGGGCACGCCCTAGCCCGGTCAATCAAGGGAATGTACGCTGCTTAACCCTTCCTACCCGGTCTGCCTTAGGTAAGGACAGCACGAAAGAAGGGCAAATACCCGGTATGCCTTATCTAAGGCATGAGCTTAATAGCCTAATTAAGCTTGGTCCGAACACCGTGCATACAACGTATGTCAACAAACCCAAGCGTTCGTCACCGCACCTCCGAAAACAAGAAGGAGAAGACTCCTCAATGTTATTGTTCTGACATCATGACGAAATTAGTGTCTAAAAAGCCCCCATATTGGCAACATCTCTGCAATATTGGCTCCACTGAAATCGTCATCACAGCTGAACCAGTTGACTTACAGAGCTCTACTCAATGCCAAAATACAGATTGAAAACCGCACTACGATTATAGATGAGTGGGAAAGTTCTAGCAGTGAAAATAAACATAAATACGGTAGCCTAGGCCTAGACGTTTTTCGGCCATATCGCCCGGGTAGGGGCGACCGTCATTGGGTAACACAGCCCGGGTAGGAAGGGTTAAAACTGTATCTCAAACTTTATCTTTGCTGTCTCACTTCACCCCTTTTGATGCAGACTGTGCGTATATAGATTAGCCAGCAGCTACTGTAGCTCTAGTAACCAATCTGCAAACAAGGAAAATAATTACCGGTACCACAACTAGATTTTTGCGTAAATTATATAAATAATTACAGTAAACCCTCGCTAATTCGGACTCGTTTTTACTGGGAAACCCGCATTTCTCGGAATGGCGTCGGCCTCTCGAACAGTTCGTCATATGTCTGGGTAAAATTCCAAGATCCACGGGTACAAATCCAAGGGACTACCATTGCTTGTCGGACAGGTGTCCATATATCTCAGAAATTCCAAGTTCTATGAGTACTACTCCGAGGGCCAACGTGGCCTGTCGGACAGGTACCCACACAACTCGGAGAAAATCGGTACATTTCCGAGGTATCCGAGGCGTCATGCCGAAGCCGCGGACACCCCATGTGGCGAGTTTCCATGGCAACCACTCCCCCTGAATGCACCCCCGACCCCGTGTCCTCCCGCCCCATCTCCCTTTGTTTACCCTAACTCGCCCTTATCTCCCGCCCAATTTGCTTCAGTCCTCCCGTTGTTGTCATGCGCATCACGTCTCGTAAGACTCGTATTCCGCCACAGTTCCTCCCAAGGATAAAGACAAGCGTAAAACGACATTTGTGTCCCTCGAGACGAAGCTGCAGATGTTGAGGGACCTAGATGGCAGTATGAAAGCTAAAAAAATTGCAGGAAAAGTACCAACTGGGGAAGTCAACAGTCTATAATTTCATACGATATAAGGAGAAAATCCGACAGTATGGCGCCTCCCTTCTTGATGGCCCGTCTGCTTCCAAGATACAGTAGGGTCTCGTAAGATGCGAGTTTATGGTCGATGGATGCGATCGCATCTTACGAATTCGCATCTTACGATACACGTAGCTTATGGGAAAAACGTCTTATGGTCGATCCGCCCCCAAAAATATGCCGTAAAGTCCCATTTACACCCTATACATCCAATTTGTTCACGCAAAGTCCCAATTTTGTTGGTAATAATCCCTGAAAAAGGTAATTGGTGCACGATACCATACATTTCGGTCACATACAAACAGAAAATAATAAATTAATAAATGAAAATGAGACAAAATACACACTATCAATAAAAAATATAAAAAAATTCAATTTTTCCCTTACCTTAACCCTCTGTTCCCGGAAGGGCTCTTGAACGCCCATAAAAAAGCATACACGAGCTACCCGGAAGGGCTCTTAAACACCCATGAGGTCAAAGCCTGTGAGCTTGGTGTGCGAGGCGTCGGTCCGACGCATGTAAACAACAGCCGGCTGGACCGATGCCCCGCATCTCCGGCCACAAGAAGGAGAGCGTCGCTTGTTCGTGTGTGCCTGTATGTTGTTGTTGTTGTTCCCTAAGCTGCCTGGCCGAACAGCCCCGCCTCGTGCCTGTATGTTGTTGTTAAGTATCGAAAAGTAGTGTAAAGTGGCTGTTTTTGCCATAAAGTTATCTCCAATGAAATCATCATCACAACTCAACCAGTTGACTTAGAGAGCTCTACTTAACGCCATTCTACAGGTAAAAACACAGCTACGCTTGGGGATGCGTGGGAATGCGGGAAGTAGTCAGAATAACAAATATACGGTAGCCTAGCCTAGACGTTTTTCGGCCAAAACACCCGGGTTTTGGGGAATATTTATGTATTTACCTAATTGTATTTACCTAATTGTAGTTTACAGGAGTTGAGCTAAGCTCGTGTTGTCCCGTCTCTCAGTCTACTTTTTATCCAATTTTTTCTTGAAAATATGGATGTTCCTTGCCCCTACCACCTCCTCCTCCAGCCCATTCCATTTGTCAATACATCTATAGGGGAAGCTAAACTTCTCTGATTTGGCCCTGCATCTCCCGATTCCCAATCAACCTCACTACAGTTGAAATCTCCTACCAAGATCAATCGATTCTTCCTTAAAAGCAATCTTCTCAACGACTGAATCATATCCTCTACCATCTCCTCAAACTCCAACTCCCTCCATGCTCTGGTCTTTGGTGGCATGTAAGCTACTGCTATGTCTAGCTTTTTTCCTTCTATATCATTGAGTTCAACTGCCATTATTTCTGCCTTGTCATTATTTAACTCCACGTGCTTTGCTGTCATAGGGTTCTTAACTAATACTGCCACTCCACCTCCCCTTTTACCCTTTCTATCATTTCTCCATATATTATATCCTTCACTAAACACTATGTTGCTGTCAAAGTCCTGGTTCAGCTTTGTCTCTGTCAAACAGACTATCTGTGGTTGATCTTTTCTTAATATATTATCTAACTCTACCTTTTTACTGTTTATTCCATCTATATTAGTGTAGTAGCACAGTATATTTGAATCCACCTCCTTGTTTCTCTTCCCTCTCTGCCTCCTACCAGGTTCACCTCCTCCTCCATACCTTCCCTGACCCAGTTCCACCTCCCCCACTAATTCTATTCTCCTCCCCCTCTCTCTCCCTCTGTTCCACCCTCTCCACCACATCCTGGCTCTCTCTCCGGTCCCCTGCTCCCTGCATTATCTCTCGCTCCGTCTCCTTGCTTTGACTTCGTACTTGTCTCTCTGTCTCTTTCCCTATCACTCCTCTTACTTTCGGTTCTTGGTGGCTCCTGATGTACCACTTCCTTACTTGCCCTTCCCTTATTCTCCAAAAAAATTCTTCTTTTGCTCTTCAGACAACTTTCCATTCTCTTCATCAGCCTTAGCTTGGAGTTCCCTTAACTGTTCTCGTTTTTCTACACTTAGGTCCTTTTTTACCCTTATATGATTCAGCTCTGTCGAATTTAATTTCCAGCTCACATTGGCTACTGCTTCTGCTGTTGATCTAAACTTTAGTTCCACTCTTAGTGGTCTCATCTCGCCCTTCTTATATATTCCTAACCTTCTCACCTCCTCCAGTTCTTTTACCCATCCATAACCCTCGTCTAAGTAATCCAGTATCCCCTTGACTTTCACAACATCCCTTTCCTTTCTTACCTTCATATCTGCCAGGTGCTCTTCCACATCTCCAAAGATTACTACACACTTACCTCTATCTATTGTCTCTCTCACTACCTTCTCTTTCTTCTTTAAAACTTGCACTACATTTTTTCAAACTCTTTCTTTTCCTTTTCTCTCTCTTCCTTCTGCTCCTTCACAATTTCTTCAAGGGCTACCATCGTGGCACTTTCTACCCTTGTCCACTCATTTTTTACCTCACTAATTCCTTTTACTTCCTCACTCAGGTGGCCCTCATATTCCTTAAGCTGAGCCTTGAGTGCCACATTTTCCGACGCTAACTCGTCTACTCTGGCCATCACTGCCTCTAGGCTGTCACTTACTGGCCTAGGCCTATCCACCCGCTAGTAATGCCACACATATCGGACAAAACTTCTACTTTAGCCCCTAACTCCTTCCTCCAATTTTCCATCACTCCCCTCCATCTCACAAGACCCATTAATTGTTTTTTCATACTTGCCAACTGATCATCCTTGTCCTCGGTGATAAAGCCTTCAAATTCATATTCCTCCTCATCCCCAGCTAGGCTTTCACGCCTTCCCGCCATCGCGAGGTGGTCGTCTGCCAGCCTAAAAACAACAATCGCCCCACTATCCCATCTCACTCCAGGAACTGTTTTACTTAATCCATATTTTCAATTACTTGGAATATCCAATTACATCTGAATTGCTCATAAAACACCTAATTACTTATTGAAATGCACATATAAATTTCCGGGACAACACTTAGACACTCCTATCAACTTCACACAAGGTAACTCATTATCGGAGAGCAGCTGCGAGGTGTTGACAGCTCGGAGGTCGAAGGAGGTAATGCGTAGCCGGGGCTGGAGGGTTAAATTCTAGTGGGATTATGTACAGGGGGAAGGGGTTATCCGAGGCTGTGTAGATTCACTCAAAGTCACTCGCTTGAAGAGAGTGGCTGAGCATCCAGCATTTGGTTAGCCAGGATCTCGAGTGCCTTAGAATTCCTCAGTGTATCCACTTGCTTAAGAAATCCAACAAAGTCACTCTGGGTGACTGGACGTGCAGAGGTGCCAGGTTGGGGTTCACCTGAAGTGCCATGTTGGGGTTCATCTGAAGTGCCAGGTTGGGGTTCATCTGAAGTGCCAGGTTGGGGGTCATCTGAAGTGCCAGGTTGGGGTTCATCGGAATTGCCAGGTTGGGGTTCATCTGAAGTGCCAGGTTGGGGTTCATCTGAAGTGCCAGGTTGGGGTTCAGCAGGAGTGCCAGGTTGTGGGTGAGGCCTTAAGTAATGTGTAATGAGTGACTGGGCCCTCGCATTAAACGTTGTTGGTACAGTTCCTTATGGAATCTCATAAGAGACTCAAAGGTGTTACTCCAGTCAATCCTACGCAACTGTGTTTTTTCTACCTCCAGCACTTTCGTCTTTAGGGCCTCCCCCAAAGCCAGGATGGCAATCAAATCGTTCATGCTGTACCGGGTAGTCCTCGTCCACCTGGATTGCCTCTTGGGGTGTGGCAGCTGCTTCAGCTCGAAGTTCAGCCTCTATATCAACAGTCTGGGCCACCTCCTCCAGTGTCTGCTCGTCCCCCTGCCTGTTGATATCTTGAATTTCTGGGTGGAAGTACCAAGCTGCACAAATGCTGTGACGTCATACTACGCAGGTCTGAGCCAGCCAATGGCATGCGAACTCCCGCCTAAGACTCGCAGTTAAAAAAAAAAATCGCATCTTGAGTTTTCTCCTCTGATTTAGCCCACTTTGAGCCTCCGATTCGCAAATTATGGTCAGTCTCGCATCTTAAAATAATTTATTTTTATTATTTGGGGGTCCTCGCATCTTCTGATCTCGCATCTTACGAGACCCTACTGTATACTGGAAAGCAAAGTTGCTCTACCAAGATATTGACTCTGCAGTAATCAAGTGGTACCACCAGCTACGAGCCCAAGGTGTTCCGGTTCCAGGGATAGAGATACAACACGCTGTGGAGAAATTTGGATAGGCTAACATCTTAAACACCCAGATTTCAAGTACTGTATAGCAAAGGTTGGCTTTGGCGATTCAGGAAGCTTCATGGCCTCTCAAATCGCAGTGTCTGTGGGGAAATCTTGAGTGCCGAAACAAGCAATTCGATAGAGTCTGGCACAAATCTTCAATTTCTAAACTACCCTCCTTCGGTTTCTATCCCTCCATCTGTGTCTTTGTCTCTAATTTCCTCTCCGGCCGTTCCATAGCTGCGGTTGTGGACGGCCATCGCTCACTTCCTCACCCTATAAACTCCGGTGTTCCTCAGGGCTCTGTCCTATCTCCTATTCTCTTTCTAATTTTTATAAATTATCTCAACTGTACCTCAATTCCCATCCATTCATACACAGACGACTCAACCTTACACTACTCCATTCGTTCTTCAGAACGCCCAAGCCAGCAATTCCTCAACGACAAACGGAATGAAGCCATAGAACACTTAAATTCTGATCTAACTACTATCTCCAATTGGGGCAGAGAAAACCTTGTTACCTTTAATGCTTCCAAAACCCAAGTTCCCCATCTATCTACCAGTCAGGAACTCCCTGCGGACTATCCCTTATTCTTCAACAATACAAAAATCAATCCTTCATCTTCTCTCAATATTCTTGGTGTCTCTTTTTCTACTGCTCTCAGTTGGAAGGACCATATTACCAGTCTTGCTAAGGCAGCCTCCCAGAAGCTGGGTGTGCTCAACCGCCTTAGGGGGTTCTTTACCCCTGCACAGCTTCTTGCTCTGTACAGGGGCATAGTGCGTCTTTGTATTGAGTATTGTTCACATGTGTGGGGAGGTTCTCTCACACCGCTCTCCTAGACAAAATTGAAAGGAAGGCCTTTCGTATCATTAACTCCCGTCCACTCACCAACTATCTCTCTTCGCCGCAATGTTGCATCTCTCTCGCTATTCTATCGCTACTATAATAATCAGTGTTCCTCAGAGCTTTCCCAGTGTATACCACCTCCTTTACGTACAAAGGAGTACAAAGGAAATCAAGCAACAACAGATATAGTGACCCTTCTAGGCTGCTTGTCCTCCAAAACACTGAGGATCAAGTGTCAAAACAGTGGTTTAGAGTGGGTAAGGGAACATTGGAAAGGGAACTCCTGCCCTGGAACTAATGTCCGTGGCAGGATTAGGAAGTTAGTAGGGGACAGATGGGTTAGTAACTGAGGGGAGGATAAAATAAAGTTATTCATTTACAAACGCAGTCAGTCGCGGGTTTGATGCGAGATATTTGTCTAGCGGAGTTTAAATGAATCAACGGTGCTGCAGTCTATAACGTCTCGGGGTAGCCCATTCCACAAGTTGACAACTCGATTGAAGAAGAAATTCTTAGATTCGTGTGAGTTAAAAGATTTACCAATAATTTTGCAACCGTTTCCCCGCGTGTAATTAGATTGGTCGATAGTGAAGTACTTACTACAGTTCACATTGTCGATGCCTTTGATGATTTTGAACACTTGAATTAAGTCACCTCTTAATCTGCGCTGGGTTAATGGAAATAGATTTAATTCTCTAAGACGCTTTTCGTATGGTTTGTTCTTTAGGCTAGGTATCATTTTGGTAACTCTACGTTGAACTCGTTCTAGCTTGTTTATATCTTTTTGGTAATAAGGGCACCAGGATTGAACGCAGTATTCCAGAAGAGGGCGGACTAAGGAATTGTAAAGGGTTAGGATAACTTCTTTGGATTTATGCTCAAATGACCTGCCTATAAAGCCAATTATTTTGTTTGCCTTCTTAACAACTTCTGAACATTGTTAACTCGGTTTTAGGTTACTCGATATTGTTACTCCCAGATCAGTTTCTCTGTTTACATTCTTTAGCTGAGCGCCATTCATCGAATAGTTTGCTTTCTCATTTAGGTATCCGATATGTAGTACTTTACATTTATCCGCATTGGAACTCATTTGCCAAATTTGGGCCCAACATGACAATTTATCTAGATTGTGTTGCATATCGTCAACTTGTTCTTTTGAGAGTACGCTATTTGCAATTTTTGTATCGTCAGCAAATTTTGAGATTGTACAGGTGAGACCCTCATCTATGTCGTTGATGTAAATTAGAAAGAGAATTGGTCCTAGTACCGATCCCTGGGGTACCCCGCTACTTACATTGGTCCATTTAGATGCCTTACCGTTTATGACTACTCTTTGCTTTCTGTCGCTGAGCCAATTTTCTATCCATTTCAATACACCATCTTGTATTCCATGCGCTTTTAGTTTTAGCAGTAAACGTTTGTGGGGAACTTTGTCAAAGGCCTTTTGAAAATCAAGGTATATAATATCTACAGCTTTACTCTCATCGTAGAGGTTGAGGATATCGTGGAAGAAGTCTAAGAGGTTTGTTAAACAGGAACGTTTTTTACGAAAGCCGTGTTGACTATCTTTAAGTAAGTTATTTGCCTCTAAGTGATTTACGAGTCTGTCTCTTATGACCGTTTCTAGCATTTTACATACAATTGAGGTTAAGCTAATTGGACGATAGTTACTGGGTAGGGATTTGCTGCCTTTTTTTAATATCGGTGTTACGTTGGCTAGCTTCCACTGATCAGGCATGGTCCCAGACTGCAAGGATTCATTGAATAACAATGTTAGTGGTTTGGAGAGCTCATCCTTAGCTTCCTTTAGAACTCTGGCGAGATTGTATCAGGTCCAGGCATTTTATTTACCTTGAGTTTATCTAAACAATTCAATACTTCTCTCTCTGTAACGGTGATATTGCTTAGAACATCTGAATTATCAATCTGAATCGGCGATGGTGTAGGGATATCACTGAGGTCTTCGGTTGTAAAAACTGATGCAAAGAAGGTATTGAGGGCATTACTCATTTGTACTTCGTCTTTGGTGTATTCTCCATTTTCATCGACTAACGGTCCAACAGTCGAAGTAACTACTTTTTTCTTTCTGATATAACTATAGAATTCTTTCGGGTTTGTTTTACTTTGATTCGCAACATGTAACTCCAGGGTCTTTTTACTTTGCTTAATTAACTGTTTGGCTCTGCGTCGTAGCTCTACAAATTTCACCCGTTCTTCGTCATTTTGTGAGGATTTTAATCTATCATTAGCAAAATTTTTAGCAAGCAGACAGTCTGAAACCACCATTTGGGCTTATCATTATGGCCTGGACGCCGTATTTTCGATGGTATGCAGTCTTGCACTGCCTTAAGATATGTGGTTGTGAAACACTCCCAAGATGTATTTATGTCGTTATTGTTAGTCAGAAAGCTCCAGTCAGTTTCTTTAAGCTTTGATTTAAGTTTATGAAAATTTGCTTTCTTGAAATTAGGGACTTTCTCAATGCTGCTATTTGATTTGTTACTAGTAAACTTTAAAGTGAAAGTTATCGTACGATGGTCGCTGTTACTGAATTCATCACCAACATTCAAATTCTCTATTAATTCTTCTTTTGTTCCGAGTACAAGGTCAAGCACATTATTACCACGGGTCGGAGATTGTACAAATTGAAAAAGTTATCTCTCTTGCAAGTTAGCATAGAGGTCGTGTCCAGAGTGTGAAGTAAGAATATCGCCCCATTTAGTCACGGGTAAGTTGAAATCGGCAAGAATTACAGTATCTTGTATGTTAGTTATTTCTGCAATTTGTTCATAAATTTCACTGTCAGTTTGCACTGATTGAGCTGGGGGTCTGTATAATAAAGCTAGTATTATTTTAGTTCCTCGTTTATTATTTAATAGTACGTAAGATACGTTGAGTAAAGATGGGACTATGGATGAAGAAGTGTGGGAGAGGGTACAACAGGGGAAGAGGGTTGTAGGAACGCTAAAAGCAGTAACAAGAAATAGGGTGGTCAGTATGGAAGTGAAGAAGTCCTTGCATGACAGTGTGGTAATCCCGACACTGACTTACGGAAGCGAAGCATGGACGTTAGTTGAGAGACTCAGACCAAGAGTGAGAGCAGTGGAAATGAATTACTTAAGGAGTGCGTGCGGAGTTACTGGAGGATAGACAGACTAATGAGGAAGTAAGAAGGAGGTGGTTGGATGTAGATGTGCTGGAAAGTGTGAAATGGTACAACTTGAGATGGTTCGGCCATATGGAACGTATGGAAAGCGAGAGAATGACTAAGAGGGTGTACGAGAGCGAGGTGGAGGGAGAGGTAGACCGAATGAGAGGTGGAAGGATGGAGTGAGGAAATACATGAACGAAGGCGGTGCTGGTTGGGGGAAGGGGCGTCGACTGACTGGGGACAGAGGTGCATGGGGGCGGTTCGTTCGTGGCCACCCCTTCAGGGATCACGGCGTCAGGCAATAGATAGATAGATGTAGAGCAGATTAACCACACCACTGAGCTCCATACGGAACTCTCATAGGTCAGATAGATAGATAGACGTAAGATATGTCTATATTCGCAATTTGAGGTTTTGACATTAAGACGGGATTAAGACTTTCCTTTATAAAAAACAGAACTCCTCCTCCATTTCTATTGATCCGACTTTTCTCAAACATTGTATAACCAGGAAGCGTATATTCGGCTAAAAAGTCTCTGTCTTCCGTATTTAACCAAGATTCTGTAATGCCGATTATATCATAATGTTCTGTAAACACGATTTCCTCTAGATCTGAAAATTTATTGCGTATGCTACGAGCATTTACATAAAACACCTTAAGAGTATTAGAGTTGGATGTTACTGATTGTGCATTGTCTGAATTTTCAGTTCGTATTTTACTTACACTACCCCCGGATACCCCGGTTGACCCCGTTTTTTGAACGGAAATCCTTGACTGCCAGCAGACGACCAAGACGTGCAGCTCCTACTTCATTGAGATGTACACCATCTCCTGAAAACAAAGATTTATCATAGTAAAAATTATCCCACGTGTCGACAAAGCCGATGTCCTCCTCCCTGCAGAGTTTGGCTAGTCGGCGATTTGTACTGGTAGCTATGTTGTAGAATCGGTTTTCTACATCAATCCGGGAAACAATTCCTGAAATTAAGGTTCTATTAGATTTTTCCTTGAAGGACCTGATAAGCCGCCGGTACTTGCAAAGTAGTTCCTCTGACCGCGTCCGTTGGACATCGTTAGATCCAACGTGGATGACGTACGTAGTGCTTGCGGGGGCGAGCCTGGATACCTCTTCCACAGCCGCAACAATGTCGTCCACGCCGCCACCTGGGATACAGAATCGCTTTCTGGTCCTGGGTGCCCTGGCGCAGAACTCGGTTAATTGGCCACGGACCATGGAGTCGCCCACAAGCCGAACTTCTTCCGTTTCCTCCTCCTTGTCAATAGCAAGAATTTTGAAGCGGTTTTGGCATGTTGTCGGGATGACCTTCCTGGTACTGGTACTGGGATGCACATTGTTTCTCACTAACTGAAAGTTGTCCTGGGGGGGAGTGAGAGTAGAGTCATTATTATTTTCTGCAACATCTAAGGTAGCTGCTGGTGTGGGTACCAGTACCGGTACTGTATGCACTGGAATGGCGGTTGACATCGTCGTGGTTTCTTGGGCCGAGGGCACTCCTACGTTGAGTGTGGCAAATTCTTGAAGGGATTCAAGCTTTGTAGTCAGGGTATCGATCTTGCGGTGAGCTGCATTCAATTCATCCGCAATCTTCTCTCGGAGCTGGCAAAATCTACAAATTTGGACATCAGTATCAACAAACATGGTAGGGCCAAATTTACCGGAACAACTCGTGCAGGTTCGTTGCGGCGCCATGACGATATAATCACAATATGCCTGAAAATCACACAAATTTATGTTAGCAAAATGGTACAATTAAAGCCTGAAAATCACAAACATTTTATGTTAATTAATATGCCTGTAAATCACAAAAAAATATGTTAGCAATAGAACACAATTTATGCCGGAAAATAAAACAAAAATTGATGTTAGCAGTATGACACAGTTAAAGCCTGAAAATCACAAATGGACTAGAAATTTGTTACAAAATTTACTGGAAAAAAACAAAAAGGGGGAGAGGGTTAATGTAGCCTAGTGAGAAAACTGGAAAACAGTATACAGTATAGTAACAACAAGTATTTGTTAGCAATATGGTACAATTAATGCCTGTAAATCACAAAAAGAATATGTTAATCACAAAAAGAATATTATGCCTGTAAATCACAAAAAATATGTTAGCAATAGAACACAATTTATGCCTGAAAATAAAACAAAAATTTATGTTAGCAGTACGACACAGTTAAAGCCTGAAAATTGCAAATGGACTAGTAATTTGTTACAAAATTTACTGGAAAAAAAAAAGTGGGAGAGGGTTAATTTAGCCTAGTGAGAAAACTGGAAAGCAGTATACAGTACAGCAACAAAAATATTGGTTAGCAATATGGTACAATTAATGCCTATAAATCACAAAAAGAATATTTTAATCACAAAAAGAATATGTAAGCAATAGAACACAATTTTATGCCTGAAAATAAAAATTAAATTATGTTAGCACTATGACACAGTTAGGCTAAAGCCTGTATATTAGTTTATACAGTGGTCGACACAATAATAATAATAATGGAGTTAGTAATATCCCTGGCAAGAGTGTGAGAGGCCTATTAATATGGTGACAAGTATCTGAAATGCGATTAATAAATAGGCTATCAAAAAGTATTACAGTAACTAAATTATGCTAACCCAATATTAAAACTATCTTGACAAATGTTAGTGTGTGCGATTTATATAGATAACCAAGATAAAAAGGTCAACCAAGTACAGTATTGGCTAGACTTTGATATATAAAATACAAGAAGAGGGTTTGTTTATGCGTACACAGGTGGCGCTGGTATCGGCGGCGTCTCTACTAACTTGACAAATAGAATTTTGAAAAACAAACGTTTATCAGTCAAAACTACAGTACAATGTCATGCAAGATAACTACTGGGTGGTTTGCTAAGCACTTTAACTACAGTGAGGGCTAAAATATCTACAATAAGTGCTAGAGCTTTATAATATGAAACAAGCAAGTAGTTTGTTTACTTTAGAGCGTCGGTCGTCACTAACTAGTACAAATGTAAACAAAAGCAGTCTCGATAAACAAACGTTTATCAGTCAAAAACACAGCAAAATTACATGCAAAGCAACTACAGGGCAGTTAAGCTAGAGCTTAGCTACAGCTCATGCAAACAAATAAGGGGATGAGTAATGGAGTACTCAAGTTATGGTCAAATTTCGAGCAGCGAGAGCGAAGTGCTGTTGGCGGGTTGGCGCGTCGGGCTCGAGAGGACGTACCACGTAGGGCACGTGGTACCCGTCTTGCAACACAATCCCACCCCTACTCTGTACAACTCTCCAATGTTACTCTCAGACTTTCTTCTATTCAACAGCTGAGCTCTGGAACTCTCTCCCAGAATCAGTCTTTCCCTCTTCCTATGACTTAAATTGCTTCAAACTCCGTGTGTCCAGGCATTTTAGCTCGAACGTCCCTTGATTTTGGCCCTGTCACTCTTTCAACTATGGGGGAGGCACTCGCTATAGGCAGTTTTGCCTTTTGCCTCCCTCACTCACATAGAAAGAAAAAAATCAGCCCTTTCTCTGAGCACCTTAACCCGGGAACTGCGGGGAGACTCTTAAGAGTTCCCCCGGCGGACTGTGGGGAGACTCTTAAGAGTGAGTGAAAAAAAATATCAACTTTTGACATCGAAAAAAAAAAATATATATATATATTTTTGTATTTTTGTATTTTTTGTTGGCCCCTGGGCCATGCAAATCTCAGTCCTCTACCTCCCCTCCTTCCCCACTTTCCTCCTCTCCTTCAGTTATCACCTATTTTCCCTGTTATTCCCTTATTCTGAGGTATATTTTCGTGCTAACATTAGCGAGTTGCAAGCAGGGTGTTGTCATCACTGATGGCAAGCGAGTGCAAGAGAGAGAGAGAGAGAGAGTATCGATCGACTGTGTCTCAGTGGCCTTGGGGGAAATTGGCGGGAAAGCAGCTTGCCTCACCCATACATTATACAACTCGCGGGCTATATCTCCGATTTTGATACGCTGTTTTCACTCGTTTTATTGTTGTTTCAGGTTAATACCTTTATAATCAACCCATAATAGGTGCATATGGATAAGTATTAATGCTATTAATGGCACAATGAATATTTTAGTGACGGAAACACCTCAAATACGTCAGCACAGGGGGACGTTTCCAATTACCCCCATGCGCACTTGTTAGGTTAAAGGAGGTGACTTGTTTTTTTTTCTCTCTCTCTGGCTTGTGTCCATTTGGCCTCATTTATTTTTAAGGCGTTTATTCCCATCCAGGTGTCAATTTCTTACTGGTGAGCAGTAGCGAGCCAGCATATTTTTATAATCTTTTTGACAGCAGGCTAAATTTGTACCTTTTTCAATAGAAAAATGTCTCCGGCAAAGCCGGATTTTTTTGTATAATGCTGGGGATAATAGAAGCAATAAAAAAATATATATGTATGATAGAGCAGATTATGAGCTGCTGAGACGGTGTTTGGACATTGACTGGGGGGAATACTTGAACGGTGAAGACGCTGAAGGAATGTGGAGGAAGATTAGAGTCAAACTGGAGAATGATACATCCAAATGTGTACCAGTAAGGGAATATAAGGATAAAACAAAATTGAGGAAAAGAACAAACCCAGAATTACCAATGAAAAGAAAGCTTTGGACATTGATAAAAAGAAAGAAACGATTGTGGGAAAGACTACATTTTTAAAAAAAGAACAGGGGGTCTAGTTTAGAAGCTAATGAAGTGGATTTGGAACGCAGACAGATAAACAATAAAATAAGGTGGGAGACAAGGAGGGGGGTGAAGGAGAGGGAAAGAGAGATTGCAAGAAATGTAAAGGATAATCCAAAAATATTCTGGAAGTATATTCAAGAAAAGTTAACAAGAAGAGTAGGTATCCCAGAACTGATAGGAGACTTGGATGATAGGAATAGAGCAGAAACTGATAAGGAGAAAGCAGAGGTGCTGGGGAAATACTTTGGGGAGGTACTAACAGTGGAGTCGGATGATACAGTGCCTACTATTCCCATCAAACAGGCACCAGCACTAGAACTAATAAGAGTTTTCCCATGCTAGATAAGGAGGGCTATAGACAAAATTAGCAGAAGTAAGTCCCCGGGACCGGATGGGATACATCCAAGAATCATAAAGGAAGGAGGTGAGATGTTAGTAGAGCCATTAATTTTTTTATTTGAGGTATCTTTTAATACAGGACAAATCCCGACGGACTGGAGAGAGGCGAACATTACACTATATATAAGCCCTGAAATACAAATCCCACCAAATCATAAACCAATCCTTTTGCTAGTTTTGTTTGCTAAACTCTTGCACTCCGTAATTAAGCATTAATATCCATATGAAATCAAACCAACTTTTCAGTGGGAGAAAGCTCAGATTCTTGCTGGGAGGTCGACGGTACTACAGCTAATTAAGGTGGTAGATGATTGGATGCAAATTCTGGAGGATGGTGATGTTATAGATGTGATATATTGCGATTTTATGAAGACCTTCGATAAGGTCCCACATAAAAGGTTAATAGAGAAAGTTAGAAGCTATAGTATAGGAGAGAAATGTGTGAAATGGATAGAAGCCTTCCTGAAAGATCGGAGACAGAGGGTACTGGTGAATGGAATAGGCTCGGGGTGGAGGGAAATTACAAGTGGGGTACCTCAGGGATCTGTGTTGGGACCACTACTGTTAGTTATATTTATCAACAACTTACCTGAAGTTATAACTAATGGAAGTGAGATATACCTGTATGCGGATGACACCAAGCTGTATAGAAGAGTGAGGAATAAGGAAGATGTGGGTTTGCTTCAAGGAGATGTGGAGGGCATGAAGGGATGGTCTGAACATTGGTTAATGCCTTTTCATCCAAAAAAATGCAAGTACTGTACATGTGGATTGGGACAAGCAAGATAGACAAGGTAGGATACAGTATGTATGAAGCGATGGAGGAAGTGAATGCAGACAAGGATATAGGAGTAGTGATAGACAATAAGTTAAATTTCTCAGAACATTTAGCGGAAAAGATAAACAAAGCCAATAGAATTGTAGGGCTGATAAGGAGGACATTTGTGTCACTTGACGAAGAAATCTTCAGGAATCTCTGTACAGCGCTGGTTAGGCCGCACCTGGAATATGCGAACCAGGTGTGGGCTCCATATATGGTAAAGGATATAGAAGCAGTGGAGAAAGTGCAGAGGAGAGCTAACAAGCTAGTACCAACGTTGAAGAACGCGGGCTATGAGCAGAGGTTGAGGACACTGGGACTTCCGACACTGGCATAGCCTATAGGAGAAAGAGAGGGGATATGATAGAGACTTTTAAGATAGTGTCAGGAAAGTATGATGAGGATGTGTGTGAAGGTATCTTCTTGATGCGGGAGGGAACAAGAACGAGGGGATACTCTAAGAAAATTTACAAAGCAAGAAATAGGCTTGAAAAGGCAAAGAACTCATTTTGTGATAGAGTGGTAAATGAGTGGAACGCACTCCCCCAGTATGTAATCAATTCCGAATCAATAAGGAAGTTTGAAAGTAATCTTGATAAAGCATGGGGAAGACAAGATTTGAAGTTTGATTATAAAGCAAAAATACAGAATAGTAAAAATGTTGCGTTTACTACCGCCGCCGCCAACACCGTGAACGACCGCAGTAGTGCAAGTACTGGCACTGAGCTGGATACACAGGCCTAGTTTGCCTTTTTCCAGAGGATCTACTGTAAGAAACTGTAAGGGTCGCAATCGCTCGCCAGGAAGAAATCGACACCTAGATAGGGATAAACGTCCTAAAATAGTTGGCTGAATGGGACCGAATGGATACAAGCCAGAGAAAGAGAAAAGGAGAGAAATAAAAAATAAACAGGTCTGTCTATCTATCTATCTATCTATTGCCGGACGCCTTACTCTCCTTATGAGGGTGGCCATACACAGAATGCCCCCAAGCAGACCTATTCCCTGTGAGAGGGACAACCCGAGCCAGTTTAGTGAAGGACTTACAGGATTAACCACTCAATTTAGGATCCGTCCGACTCCGAGGCCCTCTGTGTATCTTGTTAGCACTATTTTTCTACAGTGGTGTTCGGCTAATCCATCCACTAACCTGCCTTACCCTTCGGTAAGCAGTACGGATTTGTATCAGGTTTACTCCCCTAGACAGGTTGCCAACCAAGGCTGACGAGTCCCATCCACCCGGATTTGTATAAGGTTGTCTCCCCTAGATGAGTTGCCGACCAAGGCTAACGAGACCCCCCTTAAGGGGAGCATCTGAGGCTAGTTTTGAGTTGATTTTGATGAAACAAAAACTGAGAGCAAGAGGAATCTTTTCTCTTCAGAGGAATGCATATATTTTTTTTTTTTTTTATATCTGTGAATAGGAATTTTTGGTAAACATTATTCTTGCAAATTGTTGGCAAAAATAAAAATAATGTAAACAATAATAATATAATAAGAATAATAAACATAAGCAAATAACAAAAATATTTGAGCATTGAATGAAATATCACTCTTAATACTACAGTATTACTCATGTATTAATATAAAAGGCATGGGACCAACAATAACCGAGTAGTACTGTAGCTGTAATGTCCTGTACCCGCAAAATCCCGCAACCAATATACTACCCGAGTTGACGTCTGGGATAGCGTAAAATAGTCGTCGGTGGCGAAGTCTAAGAAACCCACCATGTGTAATACCACAAGACTATCACCTGGTTCTTTCAAAGAAAACTTAGGATGTTATCCTATTGTACGTCCGTGGTAGTACAGTCGGTAGCGCATAAGTCTGGCATGCCTAGCCAGCTACCTTGTGTTTACTGACCAGGGTTCGAAACCGCGCCAGGCCATGGGCCAGACTGGGGATTTTCGGGAGGGTTTTTCCTTTCGCACCCAGCATTTCAGTAGCATTGTGAACATTTAGGGTGGGGGGGGTAGAAGGGGGTATGAGGTCTTATAGTAATGTATATGTTGTCATTTTATCATACCATCAATATGAAGGTGGTTAATGCATATTTAAAGTGAATATGGTATAACCATGTTTTTGTCAAATGCTCCCCTTAACACTTACGCTGCGGGCGTATTTCCGCTACATTAGGGCTCATTCAGGCACTCCCGAATGATTAAGCAAGTGTATGAATGAAATTAAATTATTCAGCCAAAAACTAGAAGAAAATAGCTTCAAAATGACACCAGAATGAGTTTCGTAGCACGCGGGCAGCACTACCATAGACATTCGCTAGTACAGTCAGTCCCCCCAATACACGTATTCTCAGTCCGCGTTTACCCTAATCCGTGTCGAGGGGTCCAAAAGGTACTCAAATTCCTAAAATGCGAATTTACTCCGCAATACCCGGATTGCGCTTGAAGAATGGTGTAAAAAAAAAAAAAAATTGTATTCCCCGCCAGCTCCCTCCCTATTCCGCGCCACCCTCCTCCACCGCTCCGCCGCCAGACTAGGCCGGCGCCGCTCAGCTGTTGTAATTGTTGTTGTTGTTGCTGCTGTTCCCCAAGCTGTCTCGCCGAACAGCCCCAAGGTCCTGAGCAAGGCCAAGGCCATAAACGAGCGGCCCACAAAACCCTCCTTGCTTACCACTAATAAAACCCGGGTGACCGAAGCCACTCCAAGGCAGGGAGCTGAGGAGGGTGCGGAAACGCCCGGGAAACCCAAGCCCCACCCAAGGCCCTGTGCCCCTCAGCAATTATGAAGGGAAAATTGAGGGGCAAAGGAAAAATGTGACGCTTTGGCTCCCAATCTGCCAACCTCTAGAATGGCAGTAGGGAGATCAATCCACGGAAAAGACGCCGTCACTTGAGATCTAGAAAATATGTAAGTAAAAGGAACAGTCAGAGTAAGCTATGGGTATGGCAGAGATCGCTCAGCTCTCACTCTGATAGACCAGCCCATCACCACTGTTGTAATTGGTGTTGTTATTGGCACACTCTCCTATCCAGGAGTTAATTTTTTGAACGATGGCAGTTTCATTTATTTGTATTAACTTTCTTCATATTACTTGCTTGCGAGATGTTGCAGGGGGAAGATGTTTGTCTCTCAGCTGGCCTACCCAGAATACGACTGGGTGCCGAAAATATAAGTCTTCCAACACCCAATTGCTGTCCCCACTTCTATTATCGATCTTCACCGTTCATATAAGTTCAAATAAACGTACGTGGAAAAATAATAGGCCTAATGCGTTATACAGTCCTCCCTCGGGTAGCGCGGCTTTGGACAGTGCGGTTTTGGTCTAACGCGGGTACCCCTAGTGTGCCGAGTCAGCATCTAACAAGGTTTTATTTATGTAGCGCGCTCTGTGGTCGGCTGGGGGCTCGGCATCTCTCGCCATATCTCGGCCGTGACGTCAGACTCGGTAGACTCGTGACGTCAGACTCGGCTAGGCTCGTGACGTCAGACTCGGCTAGGCTCGGCTCGGCTCGGCCTCCCCCACGCTTGGGTAGGCCTAGTCCTATGCCGCGTCTCTCCGTGATAACATAGTGCCCGCCCAGATCGTTTCTGTTCTACCAAGTATCACCGCAACCATGCCCCCACCACTCAAGCGGCGCAAGTTCACTTATGCAGAGAAGCTAGAGGTTGTGAAGAAGGTGGAATCTGGTACCAAGAAGGCACATATTGCCCATACTTATGGGGTGAATGAATCGACAATACGAACAATCTTCAAGAATAGAGACAAGATACGAAAAGTTCTCAAGGGTAACCCAGGCGTAGCGAGTCAACATGCCTTTAAGGTAGCAAAACCCTGTTCTCAAGACGACTGAGAAACTTGTTGGTCGTTATATTGATCGCCAAAGCAGGAGGGGGGTCCCTCTTGATGGAAAAGCTATTCGTCAGAAGGCCAAAAAACTTTATCTAGAAGTTGCTGTCAAGTTGAGCATGCCTAACCCGCCACCATTTCAAGCTTCACACGGATGGCTCTGGTCTTTTCTTAATCGGCAGAAGGTTAAGAATGTGCGAATAACTGGAGAAGCCGCAAGTGTCATCTTGGTGTCGTGGGGGAGGGGAGGGGAGGGGAGGGGGCAGGCGGGCGGGCGGGAGAGAGAGGGAGGCGACGCACCACATCCACAGCACCACTCGACAAGGTAATGAACAGTAACTTACCTGTGTGTCTCATTTCATAGATATGATCTGTAAAATAGGGTTAGGTTGTCTGTTACAAATGTTTGATCCATATTTGGTAAGGTTATTGGGTGATAAATGGTCAAAAAGGTGACTTTGAGGAAGTCGTCAGAACCAGTAGAATTAATCCCATAAGTTCTTTGCTTTGTGTAGCGCGTGTTTGCGTAGCGCGGCGCGGTCCCAGTACGATATACCCGCGCTACCCGAGGGAGGAGTGTATAGTAAATACAACGAAACCCAGCTATGTCATTCGGTTAGAATCGAAGGGTTGTACATAAAGGCTATAATAAGTCTACAATAATAGAAACAAACAATAGGCATTGCTTACCTTAACCCTCCTGGCCCGGGCAGGACCTCCAAAGGACAGTGTGGGCTACCCGGGCGATCTGGCTGAAAAACGTCTAGGCCTAGGCTACCATATTTTTGTTTAGTTTAACTGCTAGAAATTTCCCACGCATCTATAAACGTAGTGCGGTTTCCAATCTGTAGACTGGCGTTGAGTAGAGCTCTCTAAGTCAACTGGTTCAGTTGTGATGACGATTTCCGTGGAGCGAATTTTTCCGCGATGTTGACAATATCGGAGCTTTTCAGACACTAATTTCGTCTGACGTCACAACAATAACATTGATCCGACGTCTCCTTATTGTTTTCGGAGGTGCGGTGACGCAACGATCGGCTTTGTTTACATGCGTCGGACGCACAGCGTTCAGACCAAGCTGAATAGGCTTTCAAGCTTACTGTTCAGGTAAGGACACCCGGGTTCCTGCCCTTCTTTCGTGGTGTCCTTTTGAGGGCCTGCCCGGGCCAGGAGGGTTAAAATTAGATGCTTAACCCAAGTGTCCAGGATACGCAATATTGCGTATCCTAGACATTTGCTAAGCATTTAATTTTAAGGTAAGCAATGGTCTTTGTTTATGTTTCTATTATTGTAGGCCTATTATAACCTTTCTTTACAATGCCCCCTCCCTGGGGGCACGGGTCCTTGGAGCGGCTTCGGTCGCGCCGGGAATTTCCACACCTCTCACACCACCCACACACATCACACAGTTTTTCCTACACCGAGAAATGACTCTCCGGCTGTCATTTCTCGAAGACTTCTTCTAGCCGGAGACATTGAGAGCAACCCAGGACCCACGTACATATACATATGTCCAACTTGCTCAAAACCCATCACTTCGAGTCGCCATACTAAGGGTTCAGTTCTCTGCAATTCATGCGGGAACTGGACCCACTTCACCTGCACAACACTTGCCTCCAAGAAACACTACACAAACACCTGGACCTGTTCCTCCTGCCCCTCCCCTCTCCCAGTCAAATCCTCACCTAAAACCGTCCACCTCTCCTCCCCAACCCACCTAACCTTCCCATATCATCCACTCCCCCCCCTAAAACCCGTCCACCTCTCCTCCCTAACCCACCTAACCTTCCCATACCATCCACATCCTCAACTCAACACACCACACCCCATCCTAATCCATTCCAACCCCCATCTCCTGCTCCCCAATCCCCACCCCCACCTCACCCATCCCAAACCCCCGCCCCTCCCCCCCACCCACCCCCCCATCACCCCCACCCCCACCCCATCCTCGTGCAGCAGCACCCAACATACATCGTGCACATAACATTAACATTCTTCAACTGAACATAGATGGCATCAACACAAAGAAACACGAACTCTCACACTTCATCAAACAACACAACATACACATTGCCATCTTACAAGAAACAAAACTCCGCACAATACAAAAAACACCCACATTTCATAATTTCACCATCATCAGACAAGACCGGGCTGTCGGCGGGGGCGGTGGACTCATCACCCTGGTACACAAAGAAATATCATACATAGTAACCAGTGTACAAACCAAATCACTCCTCCCCCCAAATGATAACACAACAGAAATACAGTCAATTAAAATACGCACTGGCAACAACTCCAACATAACCATCATAAACACATACATCCCTCCCCAAACATCCCCTACAGTACCAAATGAATACAGACCACACTTACAACACATCATCCTGGGTGGTGACTTCAACGCTAAGACGTCGGCCTGGTTTGTCGACAACCCCGACACAGACAGAGGGCTGGTACTACAAAACCAAACCGATAACCTCATCATCCTTAACGACATCCATCAACATACCCATATTCCTCACCAAGCCCTCTATAACCCATCATCCAGACATCACCTTTTGCTCCCCAGAACTCGCCCCCACAACATCCTGGAGGGTGGTCAGAACCTTAGGCTCTGACCACCTCCCGATCATTATCACCACCAAAACCAGACTCACCCCAGCTAGCCACAAACACATACACCAATTATAAAAGAGCTAACTGGGAAGCATTCACAAATGAGACAGAACAACACTTCACAACTCTAAACAGTACACCCATCACTAACATCAACAATGCTGTACACATACTCAATAAAACTATCCAAAACGCTGACAAGAAACACATTCAAAGAGGTAACAGAAAAAGACACAACCCCAACTTCACACCAGAAATTCAAAACCTCATCAGACAACGCGACATACTGAAACACTCCCCAGCACCCCACACACAAGACATCACACAACAAATTCAAGCACTCAACACCCAAACTAACAACAAAATACAAGAGCAACAAAAACTAAATTGGAATAACTTCCTACAAACACTTGATCACAAAACAAACCCCAAAAAACTCTACAAAACACTAAACAGCATCACACTTTCCAACACAACACAATCACATGCTGCAATCACAACAACAGACTCTACTCCTTCATGTAAACAACAAGCAAACACTCTCATCAATCACTTTTCACATGTCAGCCACCTAAAACCTCACAAAGACGACCGACGTGTCATCTGACGTAAGAGACAATTCCCCACAGACCCTGACTATACACCCTTCACCAATCACCAGACAAAGCATATCATCAACAATCTCAAGCACTCACCCGCCTGTGGCCTAGACAACATAAGCAACATACACCTCAGACACCTGGGACCACAAGGCATACAAGCACTCACTAACATGTCAAACTACAGCTATTCACAGTAGCTGGTGATGGGCTGGTCTATCAGAGTGAGACCTGAGCGATCTCTGCCATACCCATAGCTTACTCTGACTGTTCCTTTTACTTATATATTTTCTAGATCTCAAGTGACGGCGTCTCTTCCGTGGATTGACCTCCCAATCTACCAAGATTGGAAGCTAAAGCATCACATTATTCCTTTGCCCCTCAACTTTCTCTTCATAATTGCTGAGGGGCACAGGGCCCTGGGTGGGGCTTTGGTTTCCCGGGCGTTTACGCACCCTCTCAGCCCCCCGCCATGGAGTGGCTTCGGTCACCCAGGCTTTATTGTGGTCGGCAGAGAGGGTTCTGTGGGGTCGCTCGTTTATGGCCTTGGCCTTACTCGGGGCCTTGGGGCTGTTCGGCCAGGCAGCTTGGGGAACAACAACAACAACAACAAACACAACACAATACCAGACATTTGGAAGCATGGTATCATCATCACATTCCCCAAACCCAACAAAGACCCCACGCTACCCTCCTCGCACCGCCCCCTTTGCTCCTTTGCTCCCCCTCCAAAGTCATGGAACGCCTAGTATTACAACTAATTACACCTGACCTACCCCTAGCTCCAACACAACATGGCTTTAGGCCACTGCACTCCACAAAGACTCCACAAACACTCACAGACCTTACACAAAGAGCTTTCGACGGCATCAACTCAGCTAGACCACCACACAGATCACTATTAGCCACACTCGACATTAGTAAAGCCTTCGATGCCATCCCCCCCCACAACCTAACAAACAAAATCTACAACACAAACATGCACAACAACACAAAAAGGTGGCTGGCCAACTTCCTAGCAGGCAGATGTGCACACGTATCTTTTGCCGGTCATCTACAATCAGAAACTTTCCAAACGGAGTCCCACAAGGATCCGTCCTATCCCCCGCCGTCTTCAATCTGTACATGCACGATATAACTACACACCCAATACGCCCCCAAATAAACTTAGCCTCCTATGCAGATGACATAACACTCACATGCACACACCATGACCCAAACAGAGCAACAGATCACCTTCAACCCTATCTCAACACACTACATGGCTGGTGCACTACAAACAGACTTAATCTAGCCCCAGCCAAATCCACCGCAACCCTGCTCACAAGTTGGACAGGAGAACACGAATACATCCCTCAACTCACCATAAACAACACACCCCTAACACATACATACACACCCAAAATCCTAGGAGTAACATATGATACTCATATGACATTCAAACAGCACACCACAAACATTAAAAAGAAACTGACACCCAGACTTAACGCCCTCAGGTCACTTGCTCACACAAAATTTGGACACAACAAAGATACTACCACCACAGTATATAAACAATACATAAGATCAGTGATGGAATACGCAAGCCCAGCCTGGGCTTCTAACCTAGCTGAAACACATAAGACCTTACAGACTATTCAAAACAAAGCCCTGAAGATCATTACAGGCTGCACAGCTACTGCACCCACAGATCACCTACATCAAGAAACCAAAATCCTCAAAGTCAAAGACCATCTGGACATGAGAGGCACTCAATTCCTGGCAGCAGCCTCCACGAACCAAGACCACCCACTAAACTACATGGCAACACACCCACAGACACCAAGAAATATCAAAACAACACCCAGCACACGGTATCACACACAATTATTGTCCTCTCTCCCTCCCTGCCCACCCCGAACCAACTTCCAGAAGCACATCCATACTCATATCTCTCACCGATCCATCCACTCACTCACAGACAACACGCAGTTGCATGCACGACCTCCCGAAATCCATCCTTCCGAATCCTCCCTTCCTCGCGAGGACAGAGTCCACCTGGCCAGGCTGAGATGCGGACACCATCCAGCTCTCCTGAGCTATCAGAAGAGACTGGATGACTCTGTTGTCGACGCCTGCCCGGGATGTAACACAGCACCCCATACCATTAAACACATCATAGAAGACTGCATTTCACACAACCACTTACGCCAACAACACAATCTACACTCAATGAGAGCTCTGTGGGAAAGCCCGATCGTGGCCATGGCCTTTCTCAGGGACTCGGGGCTGTTCGGCCAGGCAGCTTAGGGAACAACAACAATAACAACAACAATGAATTATTGATTTTGATAACAAATTGCCGAAAATGTGAGTGTCGCAGGCGGGCCGCCGCCCATATGTATTTTTCTCCATAAGTTATGTTATTCATATTTCGCTAATTCACAATACGCGACGCGCTTTGCCGCCCATATAGACGAGTTTTTGGGGGTCTGACTGTACTGAGCAATTATCACTAATGTCGTGCTACATTTGCCTTTGGCAGCGCTGCTATGTATAGCGGGAGTATGGCTCATAAACCTCAGTTTCCCGGCCACCTGGCTGGAGAGTGGAAGGGGGCCTGCCACACTCCCGCTCCCTCGGACTCGTCTCTACAGGCTTTAAAAGCCTGTAAATTGCTATAAATTGCCATGGTGTTCCAAAACGTCTCCCGCAGTCAATGGGGTAACATTTACACTGCGGGCATATTTCCGCTATATTAGGGCTCATTCAGGCACTCCTGAATGATTAAGCAAGTGTCTGAATAAAATTAAATGTATACTGTAAAGCCAAAATCTAGATGAAAATAGCTTCAAAATTACACCAGTACGAGCTTCGTAGCGCGCGAGATTCATCTGCAGCACTACCAGACATCGGCATATATTCGCTAATAGTAAGCAATGTCGCGCTACATTTGCCTTTAACCCGGCAACGGCAAGAAAGCTCATAAGAAGTTTTACTGGGCGAGGGTGGCAAAGCTCTTAAGAGGGAAGGCCTAAAAAAAACATTATAAACGGCTCCAGTAGCACTACAAAAAAAAAATTGTTTTGTTTTTTTCCCTATACCTCATATCACTCCTCCACATCCCCTCCTTCCCTCCTTTCCCCTCCCCCTTCAATTATCACTTACAGTTTCTTGCAGTAGATCCTCTGGAAAAAGGCAAACTATGCCTGTGTATCCAGCTCAGTACCAGTACTGTACTTGCACTGCTGCGGTCGTTCACTGTGTTGGCGGCGGCGGTAGCAGACGCAACATTTTTACTATTCTGTATTTTTGTTTTATAATCAAACTTCAAATCTTGTCTTCCCCATGCTTTATCAAGATTACTTTCAAACTCCCTTATTGATTCGGAATCGACTACATACACCTATTTTCCCTGTTATTCCCTAATTCTCGTTGGTATATTTTTGTGCTAACATTAGCAAAATGTGTGGAGGATGTGCTTATGTGCCTAGCGGGTGTGTTACACAAGCGAGAGTGTGGATGAGTAAGCTCAGTCAGGCTTGAGGCCTCGTGAAGGGAGGGGTTGCCTCAATTTGCTCCATAATTCATGAATGGGCTGCTCAATGTATATTCGCGATTTTGACCAGAAAAATTATATTTCCACTTGTTTTATTGTTGTTACGGGTTACTATCTTCATAGTGAAGGTAAAATAGGCACATATGAATAAGTAATAACGATATTTATCGTAAAATGATGATTATAGGCATGAATGGAGCCTAATATGCTCGCCCAGGGGCATCGAGTTCAATACCCCCCTGCTCGTCGTTTATAGGTTAACAATGCTGCATAGGCCTCGCGAGACATGGCTGACACTTCAGTGCACGAGCCGCCGGACTAGAGAGCGGACGGGGGCCTGCCGCGCTCCCGCTCACTCGCACTTGTCTCCACAGGCTTTAACCCGGCAGCTACGGGGAGATTTTTAAGAGGTTTTACTGGGTGACTGCAGGGAGACTGTTAAGATCTTAGGCCTAAAAAAAAACATTTAACCCTCCAGCCCCGGCTATGTATTATATATATATTCCTCGAAACCCGGGTGTTTTGGCCGAAAAACGTCTAGGCTAGGCTACCGTATATTCGTTAATCAGACTGCTTCCCGCATTCCCGCGCATCCCCAAGCGTAGCTGTGTTATTTACCTGTAGAATGGCATTAAGTAGAGCTCTCTAAGTCAACTGGTTGAGCTGTGATGATGATTTCATTGGAGATAACTTTATGGCCAACACAGCCACTTTACACCACTTTTCGATACTTAACAACAACATACAGGCACACACGAACAAGCGACGCTCTCCTTCTTGTGGCCGGAGATGCGGGGCGTCGGTCCAGCCGGCTGTTGTTTACATGCGTCGGACCGACGCCTCGCACACGAAGCTCACAGGCTTTCAACCACTGGGTGTTCAACAGGCCTTCCGGGTACCTGTTATATGCTTTTTTATGGGCGTTCAAGAGCTCTTCCGTGGTGAGAGGGTTAAAACACCCCAGTGGCACTTTTAAAAAAAAATGCTGTTTAAGTGAGATAATTCCCCTCTATACCTCCAATCACTCCTTCACATGTGTCAAAGTCCCCTCCTTCCCCCCACCCTTCAATTATCACCTATTTTCCCTGTTATTCCCTTATTCATTGGTATCTTTTCGTGTCACCATCTCCAGGCCGGTTCCATGCTGCTGTCATGTGACTAGCGAGTGTGTTGCGTAAGGTAGGGTGTGGGTGAATGAGTCAGTCAAGCTTCAGGCCTCGCGAGGAGAGGGTCTGGCTCGCTCTGCTCCACAATTCATGAATGGACCGCTCGGTAATAATTCGCGATTTTGACCATCCAAACAATATTCCCACTTGTTTTATTGTTGTTACAGGTTACTATCTTCATATTAAACGTAAAATAGGCGCATATGGATAAGTATTAATTATATTTATGGTAAATTAACTATTTTAGTGAGGAATTAATCAGAATACCTATGCACAGGGGTATGGTGTATACTACAGGGGCTGCGCAGCTTAGAGGTTAAGAGCCTGTAAATTGCTATAAATTTCCAGAACGTTCCTGGACATGTCCCGCAGCCAAAGGGTTAAGGGGAGATGGGGCCGTTTTCCTGGCTCCCCTTCTTCCTCATGCTTAGCCCCATTGGTTTTAAGATTTTATGACGTTCGGCCCATTAGTTTGGCAATTTTAAAACCTTTCACCCCATTTATTAGTCAATATTAAGACTTTTTGTGTCATATAGGTGTCGATATTCTTCTGGCGAGTGATAGCAAGCCTGCAATTTAACCCTTAACTGGCGGGGCCCGCCTTAAGTCGGCCTCCAATTTGCAGCAAGTTAGGAGCATTATTAAGGCTTTTAAAGGGTTAAAATCGAGTGCAAATGGCCGGCGGCGCAGCAGGCCACACGTCCGACACCCAGGGCTTACCGCCGCCCACTGACTCACGCTTCCTCTGTTCTCGAGAGGCCGGCAGTGTTGCCAGTAGTGAGCGTAGCTGGAAAAAATATGCCGCTATACGCTAAACTCCCATGTTAGTGGTACCACTGCGTGAGAACGACGAGTGCTACGTAGCTCGTTCTGGTCTCATTTTGAAGCTTTTAGCGCCTAGTTTTTTGATGAATACATTTCTTTTCATGCAGATACTTGATTGATCATTCAGGAGGGCCTGAATATGCCCAAAATAGCCCAAAAAAACCCCGCTAGACAAGGTTAAGAGTAACCGGCCTTTGGCCAGAATTTTTGTCTATAACAAATGTGCAAATTTATCTTGAAGGAGGGTCTGGGGGGGGGAGGAGGGTTAATTGCTTGATTAAGGTCTAGGGAGGGTAGGGAGAAAGTAAACAAATTATACTTAAGAAGATTATGGCAGACGAACACTTGCAGTTATTTCATCTCTATAATGGAGATGAAACCGGACTTACTGGCAGTCCCTTCCTACAAGCACCCAGGCCTACCACAAGTTGACTTCCACACTAGGACACAAGTCTGTCAAGGAGTGCATCTGTCTTGGTTTGTGCCAACGCCGATGCAAATCACCGCCTCACACCAGCTGTCATGGGAAAAACACAGAAGCCAAGAATCCTGAAGGATTTGATGAAAACAAACTAGATGCCTGTTGACTACTATGGGACCAAGAGTGCTTGGTTTAACCAGGCGATCACCGAGGAAGTCTTCCATGGTTGTTTTGTTCTGGCTGTACAATCTTTTCAGCATCGAATATATGGAATCCCACCTGACAAAGAGGATGCCATCCTACTGCTAGACAACACCTTGCACACCCTTGTACCTTAAAGTTGGAGAGTGCAAATAGGAAAATAAAGCCATGTATTTGCCCTCAAACACAACCAGTGTCATCCAGCCCATGGACCAGGGTATCATTGAGAGTTGTGCAGGTTTCCCTCAATTTACGATTGGGTTGCATTCTTGAAAACCCGATGTTAAATAGAAAAATCATGTAGCAACCCTTAAAATTAATGGGGTAAATGGGGATGCATTCTTGGACTAGCCAAAACGCAAACACAAACACCTAAAAATCTATAATAATATCATAAATCGGGGCATCGGATAGTGAGGAAGACCTGTAAAAGGCGATACAAGAGGTAGTTTCTAGAAGAGTGTCTTGTCATAGTTGAGGATGGAATGGACGAGGAGGGCTATGAGGATGAACATGGCAAGAAAACTCTGCTAAATTTAAAGAAGTACCGGTACACCCTCCGTGATTGCATCTACAACTGGGCCGAAGTCTGGAAAGAAGTTACATTCAACATAATCAAGAATGGCTGGCATAAGCTGCTTGGAATCCCCACAGTCAACACTAATGGGTTCTTGGTGTTCGAGGCCAGTGACTTTCACAACCTACTCCAGCAGGCCAACCAGGGTGACCTTCCTGAGACCGAGATGGAGGACTGGATACAGCAAGATGTCGATCTATCAGGTCAACACAAGACCAATGAAGAGATTGCTGCAGAGGTGCTTGGTGTCTTGGTAGAGAAAGAGCCTGACGAAGATGAAGAATAAGAAACTGGGGAGGCAAAGGTCAACCTAGTCAGTGTCCTGGATTCCTTTGATACCATTCTGAAGTACCTGTCGCAGGAAATTGATGATGAGCTAACTTTTCTCTATGAGCCTCTTTGAAATGGTTGCTTTAGTGTAAAGAAGGCCTACCTGGACAGCAAGAAGTAACGAAAGATTAGTTCCTTCTTCACAGCAACACCAACCAGACCTCGAACATCCTCTGGTGCAAGTTGAACCTCAGTTGTATCGACCTCCTCCTTTTTTTCGACCTACAGTACAGCTGACACAATCCCATGGTCAGATCTGGATACCAGTGTGATGGACCTAGATAGTGACATTGATGATGTGATGGTAAGGGTCCTATGAACGGTAAGGGCCATGGTCCCAAGAACAGTGGGGGTGTGAAGCCGAGGAACAATGGGGTCTGAAGAAAAGTGAGATGGAGAAGAAGAGTGAGGTGGAGAACAGTGAGATGGAGAAGGACAGTGAGATAGAGAAGGACAGTAAGATGGAGAAGGGGAGTGAGATGGATAAGGACAGTGAGGTGGAGAAGAACAGTGAGGTGGAGAAGAACAGTGAGATGGAGAAGGACAGTGAGATGGATAATGACAGTGAGGTGGAGAAGGACAGTGAGATGGAGAAGGGGAGTGAGATGGATAAGGACAGTGAGGTGGAGAAGAACAGTGAGATGGAGAAGAACAGTGAGATGGAGAAGGACAGTGAGATGGAGAAGGACAGTAAGGTGGAGAAGGACAGTGAGGTGGAGAAGGACAGTGAGGTGGAGAAGTGGAGCGAGGTGGAGAAGGACAGTGAGATGGAGTAGGACAGTGAGGTGGAGAAGGACAGTGAGATGGAGAAGGACAGTGAGATGGAGAAGGACAGTGAGATGGAGAAGGACAGTGAGATGGAGAAGGACAGTGAGATGGAGAAGGATAGTGAGATGGAGAAGGAGAGTGAGGGGGAGAAGGACAGTGAGATGGAGAAGGACAGTGAGATGGAGGAGAGTGAGAAGGACAGTGAGATTGAGAAGGACAGTGAGATGGAGAAGGACAGTGAGGGGGAGAAGGACAGTGAGGGGGAGAAGGGGAGTGATGGGGAAAAGTAGCAGGGGCAGTGAAGTGTTGGGGAGGGGAGAGGGGGGAAAAATACAATCACCAAGAACTACATACAAACCTTAGAGACGTGTTTTTCCGGTCCCGTCGCAAGATCTACCCGGAAAACTGGTTTTTCGGTCCCGTCGCAAGCCCACTTTTAGCAAACGAGATATCAATATTCACTTGCAACAGCAAGAGAGCTCCGTAGCTGGGTTGATGGCAAGCTGAAACATCTCGCTCAACTAATTGTTTCTTTATTCTAACTTTTTTCGGTATATTTGTTTATCCAAACATGATCTTATAATTTACTTGCCTATTATTAGGAAGTAGAGTAGTAAGAGACCATAGTGATGAATATCCAATTGTTGATAATAAATTAATGTCGGACAGTAAACTTGGGTAGATTTTGTCCAGGAAACAACAACAAACCCCAGCTGTAATGAGATGTGACTATACTATTTACCAATTGTTCTTGCACATCAGAATTGCATTTATACAATCCTTATGATAATTAAATTGGCGGTGAATGTTATTCCGATCAAATGGAAGATGTATATATTTTTTAAACATGGCGTGCTGTCGGTCGCTGGCTTGTAGCAAGCCTGTGTTGTTTTTCCCGTCCTGTGATGATCTTGCGACGGGACCGGAAAAACACAGCTCTACAGTACACACCACAGAGAGAAAGGAGTGAAAAAGGGACCTGTTTCCAGTGCTTCATAAGGGAAGGTGAATATTCCTGTTCAGTACATTACAGTACGGAACACTTTACTATAATGTACAGATCACTAAAAATATTGAATACGGTACTATATAATATACCCTGTAAACTATATAACGACATGTACTCGTCGTTATATAGTTTACAGGGTATAACGACATGTACTTGGTGATGGGCTGGTCTATCAGAGTGAGAACTGAGCGATCTCTGCCATACCCATAGCTTACTCTGACTGTTCCTTTTACTTATATATTTTCTAGATCTCAAGTGACGGCGTCTCTTGCGTGGATTCACCTCCTAATCTACCAAGATTGGAAGCCAAAGTGTCACATCTTTCCTTTGCCCCTCAACTTTCTCTTCATAATTGCTGAGGGGCACAGGGCCCTGGGTGGGGCTTTGGTTTCCCGGGCGTTTCCGCACCCTCCTCAGCTCCCCGCCATGGAGTGGCTTCGGTCACCCAGGCTTTATTGTGGTCGGCAGGGAGGGTTCTGTGGGGGCGCTCGGTTGTGGCCTTGGCCTTGCTCGGGGCCTTGGGGCTGTTCGGCCAGGCAGCTTGGGGAAAAACAACAACAACAACAACGACATGTACTGTACAGTAAACCCCCGTTATCTCGGGCTCTTTTTACTCGGAACCCCATACTTCTCGGAATGGCATCGGCTTCTCGGATAGTTCGCCGTAGAACTTGGAAAATTCCGAGATCTAAGGGGTAAAACTCCGAGGGCCCACGTGGTCTGTCGGACAGGTCACCTCACAACTCGGAACATATCGGAAAAATTCTGAGATGTACGTGGCGTCATGCCCAAGCCGCGGACACCCCACGCGGCGAGTTTCCATAGCAACCACTCCCCCCGCATGCACCCCTACCCCGTATCCTCCGTCCCATCCCCCTTTGTTTTCCCTGACTCGCCCTCCCCTCCTGCCTTATCAGACTCAGTCTGCCTTATGTTCTCGTACACATCATCCTTTAGTCCGCCATTATGCCTCCCAAGGCTAAATTGAAGGGGAGTGAGGTGGAGAAGGGCAGTAAGATGGAGAAGGACAGTAAGATGGAGAAGGACAGTGAGGGGGAGAGGGGAGTGAGGGGGAGAAGGGGATTGAGGTGGAGAAGGGGGAGAAGGACAGTGAGGGGGGGAAGGAGCAGTGTAGTGTTGGGGATGGGAGAGGGGGGAAAAAAGACAATCATCAAGAACTACAGCAAGACTATATACAAACTTACAGTACATAACACAGGGAAAGGAGTGAAGAAGGGACCTGTTTCCAGTGTTTCTTATGGGAGGGTGAGTGTTCCTGATCAGTACATTACAGTATAGTAAACTGTACTATACACTCCTCCCTCGGGTAGCGCGGGTATATCGTACTGGGACCGCGCCGCGCTACGCAAACACGCGCTACACAAAGCAAAGAACTTATGGGATTAATTCTATTGGTTCTGATGACTTCCCCAAAGTCACCTTTTTTACCATTTACCACCCAATAACCTTACCAAATATGGATCAAACATTAGTAACAGACAACCTAACCCTAATTTACAGATCATATCTATGAAATGAGACACACAGGTAAGTTACTGTTCATTACCTTGTCGAGTGGTGCTGTGGATGTGGTGCGTCGCCTCCCTCTCTCTCCCGCCCGCCTGCCACCTCCCCTCCCCTCCCCTCCCCTCCCCCACGACACCAAGATGACACTTGCGGCTTCTCCAGTTATTCGCACATTCTTAACCTTCTGCCGATTAAGAAAAGACCAGAGCCATCCGTGTGACGCTTGAAATGGTGGCGGGTTAGGCACGCTCAACTTGACAGCAACTTCTAGATAAAGTTTTTTGGCCTTCTGACGAATAGCTTTTCCATCAAGAGGGACCCCCCTCCTGCTTTGGCGATCAATATAACGACCAACAAGTTTCTCAGTCGTCTTGAGAACAGGGTTGGCTACCTTAAAGGCATGTTGACTCGCTACGCCTGGGTTACCCTTGAGAACTTTTCGTATCTTGTCTCTATTCTTGAAGATTGTTCGTATTGTCGATTCATTCACCCCATAAGTATGGGCAATATGTGCCTTCTTGGTACCAGATTCCACCTTCTTCACCACCTCTAGCTTCTCTGCATAAGTGAACTTGCGGCGCTTGAGTGGTGGGGGCATGGTTGCGGTGATACTTGGTAGAACAGAAACGATTTGGGCGGGCACTATGTTATCACGGAGAGACGCGGCGTAGGACTAGGCCTACCCAAGCGTGGGGGAGGCCGAGCCGAGCCGAACCTAGCCGAGTCTGACGTCACGAGTCTACCGAGTCTGACGTCACGGCCGAGATATGGCGAGAGATGCCGAGTTCCCAGCCGACCACAGAGCGTGCTACATAAATAAAACCTTGTTAGATGCTGACTCGGCACACTAGGGGTACCCGCGTTAGACCAAAACCGCACTGTCCAAAGCCGCGCTACCCGAGGAAGGACTGTAATGTACTGTTCACTAAAAAATATTGTGCTTTACTGTTGTATTCCCTTTATACTACTGTATATATTTGTGCAGTGGCAGTATTGTAACCAATGAGTGATATACTGAGTGTTGTGGATATTGCTGCTGCTATAAAAAAAAAAATCAAAACATAAAAACAGCGGTATTGGTTAAAGCCTGAAGCTTTTAACATCAGCACACAACTTGCGCACACCTCAGTTTGGGCTACCCTCAAAGGGTAGTCACCTGCTTGCGGTATCCTCGCAAACACCCAGTACACCCAGTTCTGTGGGGGCGCTCGTTTATGGCCTTGGCCTTACTCGGGGCCTTGGGGCTGTTCGGCCAGGCAGCTTGGGGAACAACAACAACAACAACAACACCCAGTACAGTACTTTTTCTTTTTTCTTTTCTTTTTGGGTGATACTGACGGGGGCGGCGCTGCTTGGGGTCTATCCCAGGTAGTGTTCCTGTTATTTTAAAACAAATAAGAGTTTAGTTTATTTTTAACCAGAACCTGTGGCTTCACCACGAGGAGTGTTGTTGGCGGGCGATGATGGAGGAGGGGCGGCGGGAGAGTCTGGCGGGTGAGGAGGAGAATATTGAATTTGAAGGTTTTCCTCATAGTGAGAAAGATCAGATGACTTTTATTAATTATTATGTTCTATCCAACAACCAACTCTACTCCTAAAATCGATAAATGAAATATTACAAACACATGTGGCAGTCTGTGGATTCGAACCCAGGACGCTCACACCGAATATCAACACCTTATGCATTACACCACGAAGGCAGTTAAAGAATGGTGGACACTGCCTACGATTTATTATGCAACTTCGAATCCTGCATATCAATCTAAGCATGTACACACATCCCAACTGCAACTCACGTAGGCTATGCATATGTGAATGGAAAGAGCAATTAATGGGGCCTTAACCACTAGGGAAGGCCTCTCGATACATTACTCCTGAACCAATATCAATTATTATGTTCTATCCAACAACCAACTCTACTCCTAAAATCGCTGATGGGACTAATTAGATGGAGAGGGGTGGTGGAGAATTGGAGAAGAGAGGTTGGGGTGAAGTTGGACGCATTGAGTGAGAGTAGTGACGAGATGGTTAAGCAAGGGAGTAACGATGGCCTAGAGGTTGTAATGGGGAGGGTAGATGAGTTGGTTTCGGAAAATGTGGCACTAAAAGCACAGCTGAAAGAATATGAGAACCATCTGAATGAGAAGGTTAAGGAAATAGATAGTGAATATAGGGAGAAGGCGGAGAAAGAAATAAGAGAACTTAGGAAAGAAAATGAAAGGTTGAGGAGAGGTTTTGCAAGATAGAACAGAAAAAATGGAAGTAGAGATGTCAGAAATGAAGAATGTTTGGGGTAGTAAGGTGGAGGAAGCAGAAGTAAATTTGAAAGCAATAATAGAAGAACAAAAAGAACGGCAAGAAGAAAACATGGGAAAGAAAGTAGTGAAGGCTATAAGACAGAACGAAAGACAGGTACAGTATGTGATATTATGGACAAGAAGAGATGTGTGATTATGTTTGGTGATGTTGAGGAGGATATACCGGACAGAAGTGACAGGAAAGTTGTGAATATAAAGAAGGTTGAAGACATGATTGAGGTGTTGGATAGGGAAGGGAGGGAGGGTTGGAAGAAGGAGGTGGAGGTTAGGAAAGTATAATAAAGGAGTAGCACGACCAATCAAATTAGATTTAAATCAACTAAAACAGTGGAAGAGGTATTAAGGACTAGTTGGAAGCTGAGCCAGGAAGGAAAATATAGAGACATTGTTTTAAGAAAAGACTTAGATGCAGAAGAAAGGGAGAAAATGAGGGAAGTAGCTAGGCAGGTGAGAGAGGAGAATGAAAAAAGGTCCGAAGCAGACAAGGACATTTTTTACTATCGAAATATAGATGGGAGAGTGAAGAAATTGTATTTGAAGAGAAGAGAGAGGCGAGTGGTGGGGGAGAGGGTGGAAGAGAAAAGGGAGGGGTGAATGGCAAAAATGAGAGATTAAAGTTGAGGAATAAGATTCCCCGTGTCAAGAGGTTAATGACAGCCGTGGTGGGTTCTCTGAGAGCGGGTTTGCTAAATATGCGATCTATGCGAAACAAGATGATTAATATTGTTGAAGTTTTGAATGAGTTCTGCTTTGATATTCTTTGTCTGACAGAGACCTGGTTGCTTGAGTCTGATTTTGGTATTGTTAAAGCGACACATTCTATGCTTCACATTCCAAGATCATCACCCACACATGCTGTGGGTGGTGGTGTGGCAGTTGTGTATTCCCTTTCCTTGTCAAATATCAAATGTGTTCCTCCTGATCAGCCGGCTTCATCATTTGAATGCATGGAAGTTACCATCAATACCCACGGCCAGATAGTTAGGTTAGCGATTATCTATCGTCCAGGTCATCCAGGCACAGATAGACTCTTTATGGAAGAATTTAGCACATTCTTGGAATATTTCTCCACAAAGAGTGGAAAACTTTTGATTTGTGGTGATTTCATCTATTGGGTCGACACACCTGGAATGAAACCTTATTCCTCTGAGTTCCTGGAACTTGTTGACATCTATAGTTTTTCAAACCTCGTGGCTGACTCTACACATGCTTCAGGGCATACCCTTGACCTGGTCCTCTCCCAGAGTGAATCCAACCTTGTAAATAATATTGAAGTTTTTCCTATCGGCCGTAGCGTGTCTGACCATGACATCATCTCCTTAAAAGTGAATGCACCAAAACCCTTATCTTATACCAAGAAAATAACCTTTCGTAAATATTGTAATTTGGATCAAGAAAATATAAGTCGTGATATTGAACTTTCACTTAACACGGTCGATATTACATCATCAACAGCTAATCAGTTAGTTCACACTTATAACACCTTCTTCCGTTATATTCAAGACCGTGATTGCCCTGAGATTGACAAGGAGATAGGGATAAAGGATGACGCTCCATGGTATGATTCAAGTGTAGTGGCTTTGCGCAAGAGGAGGAGACGGGCAGAGAGTCTGTGGCGCCGGCACAGAACTGAATCCTCTCGGTTAGATTATGTCGCTGCTCGTAGAGCTATCACCGTCAAAATTACACAAAGCAAGATCGAGTATTATACTGGTCGAATCGATTCCTGCAGAGGTGACCAGAAACGACTTTTTTCAATTCTTAACGACTTAACAGGCCAGCGTTCTTCTCAGGTTCTCCCCTCATCTGTCTCAGCTTCTGATCTTGCATCAGAATGTTCAGCTTTCTTTGCAGACAAAATTGCTCAAATCAGAAATGAGTTTGACAATACCCCTGCTCTTGGAGAATACTCTGTGGTCCCTTCTCGGCCGTTGGCCATAGACTCTGCCTTCACACATTTTCAGCCGATTAACTCCCTAAATGCCTTGACATACCTAAGAGAACTCAATAAAACATTCTGTTCATTGGACCCGATAAATGTATCAAAGATAACTACAGCTTTTGAGACTGCATCACCTTTCATTGCTTCAATTGTCAATCGTATTTTTGAGGAAAATTGTTTTCCAAATTCTGAAAAACATGCCTTAATTCGGCCTTTACTAAAGAGAGCAGGCCTAAATTGTGATAATTTGGTAAACTATCGCCCTGTGTCTAACCTGTCATTTCTGTCTAAGATTGTCGAGCATGCAATACTGGACCAGTTGCTGCCTTTTCTGGAGCGGAACAGTATCATTCCCCAGTCTCAGTCTGTTTATAGGAAGCTCCACTCAACGGAGACAGGCCTGAGCAGGATTTATAATGATTTAGTCTCGAATACATGTTCTGGACGGTGTTCTCTTTTGGTTTTGTTGGATCTCTCTGCAGCGTTTGATACTGTTGACCATCAGTTGCTCCTGAGAGACCTTTCTGGTTTTGGTGTGCAGGGAGATGCACTCCTGCTTCTTCAGTCATATATTACCGATCGCAGTCAATGTGTTGTCATTGGTGGCTCTATGTCAGAATCATCATCGCTAAAGTTCGGGGTGCCTCAGGGATCAGTTCTTGGCCCTGTGTTATTTATTATCTATGCCTCTAGTCTTTCATCCCTACTGGATGCACATGGTGTTAAGTATCATTTCTATGCAGATAAGTCACAGTTGTATATTGAAATTAATAATATCGATGAGGTAAGAATAAATGTTCATCACTCTTGTCAGACTTGAAGATCTGGACGACTAGAAGGAAGCTCAAATTGAATGACAACAAGACGGAGATTATAGTCATAAATGGTAATTTGAGAAATAGTGTCCATGAAGATTTTGGATGTCTAGAATTCGGTGAATCACAGCTCCAACCTTTGGAATCAGTGAAAAACTTGGGCGTTGTATTCAACAAAATTCTGAACTTTAAGAATCATATAAATAGTGTCGTGAAGAGTTGTCACCTTTACATTCGTAACCTTTATGCTATAAGGAAGTTCTTGAGCAAGGAATCTCTTTTGACCCTCATTCATTCATTTGTTATATCTAGAATTGATTACAGTACTGTAATTCATTGTTCATTGGTCTACCAAATGTTACTTTGAAGAAACTCCAGTCTGCTCTTAATAGGTGTGCTAGACTAATATTTTCACTTCCACCCAGAACACCCACCACATATTATCTAATAGATCTACACTGGCTTCCCATCAAAGCCAGAATAGAGTTTAAAGTGTGCCTACTGACATTTAAGGTGCTGAGGTTTGGTGAGCCTAAGTATTTGTTGGATCTTCTATTTCAAACACATAATGAGTCAAATGTGAATTTACGTAGTGGTGATGACCCATATCGCCTTTATGAGCCCAGAGCCATTGGGGAACGTGTTTTTGCTGCTAGATCCTTTTCTTATGTTGCCCCACGTCTATTCAATCGACTTCCTGTGTCACTTAAGCAGTTGAATTGTGTTGACGCTTTTAAGAAACAACTGAAGTCGCACATATTTCTGAGGGCTTATGATATTGGGGAGCATAGAGTTACTGATAACTATAAGCTCTAAAAAAAAAAAAAAAAATTTGTTGTTTTTGTTTTTTTTAAATGGAAAAATTTAAGTTAATGCGAGTGCTCGTGAATCCATTTGAAGAATTGGCGCTCGAACAAATAAAAAACCAGCATATTATTATTATTATTATTACTGTATAATGTGTCTGCTGTATACTGGAATTCATATTGAGTCTATGTTGTTAGTGATAGGGTAGTCTCCGATTTCTCTGGTGGCTCGGACTCCCCCTTCCAATTCGGATATTTTCCTTCTCTTAAGTCGGACACTATGTCGGACTCGGACTTCTCGGAAAATCGGACTTCTCGGAAGTGGTCTCCCCCCAATTAGTCCGAGATAAGGAGGGTTTACTGTACTGTATAATTCATCTTCAGTCTACATTAAAATGTAAATCTTGCAAACACAGTCAAACCAATACTGGGACAAAGACAATATAAAGTCAAAACAAAATATCAAAATCGCTATGTGGAAACAACGCTTACTAAAATAAAATTTATGAAATGAAAGAACACAATCCACCACATAGGGTGTACAGTACATTACTACATGAGCAAGTTAATCTGGTTCCCAAGCAAACTAATTGCACACATAACAACGCACTATCGTCAAGTTCAGGGAATTAGTCAATTTGGGAAGTCCGGGACGTTCTGGCAAATATTACTAAACTCTGCATGAATAAAAGAAACTACAATTAGTGTTAAAATTTTTGTTTTGTTAGTGATAGGTTAGTCTCTGTTTTCTATGGTGGCGCTGACTCCCCTTCTAATTCGGACATTTTCCCTCTTTTTTTTAAGTTGGACACAATTCAGACTTTGGGCATCCCCCAATTAGTCCGAGTTAGCGAGGGTTTACTGTTAACCCGGGAGCTGCGGGGAGACTCTTAAGAGTTCCCCCGGCGCACTGCGGGAAGACTCTTAAGAGTCAGAGAAAATAAAAATCAACTTTTGACATCGAAAAAAAACATTATTTTTTATTTTTATTGTTTATTTTTATTTTTTTTTTGGCCCCTGGGCCATGCAAAATCTCAGTCCTCTACCTCCCCTCCTTCCCCACTTTCCTCCTCTCCTTCAGTTATCACCTATTTTCCCTGTTATTCCCTTATTCTGAGGTATATTTTCGTGCTAACATTAGAAATCCGATTGGAGGGTGTGGTCATCACTGATAGCAAGCGAGTGCAAGAGAGAGAGAGAGAGTATCGATCGACTGCGTCTCAGTGGCCTTGGGGGAAATTGGCGGGAAAGCAGATTGCCTCACCCATACATTATACAACTCGCGGGCTATATCTCCGATTTTGACCATCCAAACGCTGTTTTCACTCGTTTTATTGTTGTTTCAGGTTAATACCTTTATAATCAACCCATAATAGGCGCATATGGATAAATATTAATGCTATTAATGGCACAATGAATATTTTAGTGACGGAAACACCTCAAATACGTCAGCACAGGGGGACGTTTCCAATTACCCCCATGCGCACTTCAGAGGTTAATAGCGATGTTTACGGCACAAACTTCCTTATAGCCAAAAACTGTCAAGTGTGTGTGTGAGAGAGAGAGAGAGAGAGAGAGAGAGAAAGAGAGAGGAGAGAAAGAGAGAGGAGAGAAAGATAAAGAGAGAGGAGAGAAAGAGAAAGAGAGAGAAGGAGAGAGAAAGAAAGAAATTAACCCTTTCTGTACCAGCGACGTTTGTTACATTATGGTTTAGCTACATTTAGAAAATTTTATGCATCTTAGGAAGGATCAGTGGTAGTTAACCAGGTTGATTGAGATAGCTTGAAGTCTTATAGTTGCTATAGATCCTTCCTAAACAGCACAAAATTGCCTAAATACACCAAGGATATCCTTAAAAAGACGTCGCCGGTACAGAATGGGTTAAAGTTTCTACGTTAGCTACAAAATTAGCGGTGACTCACCACAATATTTAGCGACCATCATGAGAGCCTCAACTACAGAAGAGATAGTAGAGGTTGGCCTTGGACCTGGGTACAGTAGTAGAGCCGGCCAGGGTCCCACAGATCATCTTGAAGGTTTGCTGCCTCTCTCCGTCTGGCACACTGGCAACAAATATAGCAATTAATGGCCTGTTGTACTGCAACAAATACAGTACCGGTATAGTAATTAATGGCCTGTTGTAGGCTACTGCAACAAATGTAGTAATTAATGGCCTGTCATACTGCAACAAATATAGTAATTAACTCCTTCAGCACAATGATGCCTTTATACCTTTTGTTCTGACCAAAGTTAGACGATTTTAGGTCATTTAAGAAGGACCTGTGGTATTCAAAGGCTTTATTGAGATCGTATATACTCCTTTCAGTACTAAAGGTAGATTATAAGCTAAAGAAAGTTGTTTAATGGTGACCAGAAAAAGATACAAATTACTTCATTGTGCTAAAGGGGTTAATGGCCTGTCAAAGCGGATTATATCAACAGAATGGAACGTAATGAGATGAGAATAGTGGTGCTAAACTGCAAGATAAGATACCTGGTGAACAGCTGAGAGAACGGTTAGGTATCAGAGTATCAGTGATGATGAGTTGTGTACTAGTTGGCTTGGATGGTTTGGACATGTGGAGAGGATGGATGAAATAAGTTGGGTGAAAATATACAAGTTGTTGAATGTGGAGGGAGCTGCACCAAGGGAATGACCAAGAAAGACGTATGTATGTAGACGGCACCAATGTCAATACAGTACTGGCCATTTTTTCGGTCGCTGGTGAGCTCTGATTTAAACCAGGATGTCAAACCAGATCAATTTTGTTTGAAAACTTGAATGAATATGAGAAGGACTACAGGATAATTAACATGATATAGCAATATTTTGGCCATTTAATCATTTCCACAATGTTAACTATAAACCATTTTATCCTTACAAACACAATATTTAAGACTATAAATATTGGCCTCGGCTTTCGTTTGACACCCTGATGATTACCACCTTTTTAGTCTACACTGTCTCAATCTACCTATCTTTATAGGAACTAAAACTCCTGTGCATCACAACACAAGACACTTGTAGCTTCTTATTGGTGTTTTTCATTATTATAAGTCACAGGTTATGTCACACATACAAGCATGAACCAATCGATCAAGTTTAATGTTTTTTCTTTTTTTTCTGAGTGAGGGAGACAAAAGGCAGAACTGCCTGTATCGAGTGCCTCCCCCAGAGTTGAAAGAGTGACAGGGCCAAAACCAAGGGACGTTAAGACGTTCAAGGCAAAATGCCTAGACACACGGAGTTTGAAGCAAGTTAAGTCATAGGAAGAGGGAAAGACTGATTCTGGGAGAGAGTTCCAGAGCTCAGCTGTTAAATAGAAGAAAGATTAAGAATATTGTTTCACTCTTGGGTTGGAGAGTTGCACAGAGTAGGGGTGGGATTGTGTTGCAAGACAGGTGCTACGTGCTCTACAAAGAGGGGGTGGTATACACTGACAGAGCTCTGAGGAACACTTATTATTGTAATATCGATAGAATAGTGAGAGATGCAACATTGTGGCTAAGAGAGAGAGACTGCAAAGAGTTGGTGAGTCGACGTGAGTAAATAAGATGGAAGGCTTGCACGTTACTCAGCCAATCACAGATACCCACCTTCATTGAACAACAAAAGCCGGGTCCATTCTATTTAGGCTTTATTATCGTATATGTACAGTGGATGGGACTCGTTAGCCTTGGTCGGCAACTCATCTAGGGGAGACAACCTTATACAAATCCGGGTGGATGGGACTCGTCAGCCTTGGTTGGCAACCTGTCTTTTTTTTTTTTTTTTTTTTTTTTTTTTTTTTTTCTATATTCCAACTTACTTCCTCTCGGGCATAGGCTGAGAGCCTTAACATTCACCGCTTTACAATGAACAGTGAAGCCCGTGAGGTCTTGTTCCAGTCTAGGGAGTGAGACATGTGAAGCACGTAGAGTACAACGAGCACCTGCCATCTTGCCTTCACATGAGGCACGGTGCTCACTCATGGCCCGAAACGACCCCATCTCTGAAGCCACCTCGTTCCCGTGCTTCACTGTCTCACCCCCTACACTCGGACTCTCACACTTACACACACACCACGCCACCTGTTGAGCAGATAACTCACCAGGCATTGCACCCCTATAGCATATTTTGAATATGGGAATATTCATACAGTGCTATTTAATCAGGGAACAATGAGGGTATTTTATTGACGTTTCGGTGGGCTTGTGGTAATGCGATACCAGGTACAGCACAAATTCCATCCCAATAATATCTTCCCATTGATACATCGGGATTTGAACCCGGGACCTTTGGATTACCAGGCCAGTGGCAAGACCACTCCACCACACCTCCCCTGGGGAGTAAACCTGATACAAATCCGTACTGCTTACCTAAGGATAAGGCAGGTTAGTGGATGGATTAGCCGAACACCACTGTAGAAAAATAGTGCTAACAAGATACACAGAGGGCCTCGGAGTTGGACGGATCCTGAATTGAGTGGTCAATCCTGTATGTCCTTCCCTAAACTGGCTCAGGTTGTCCCTCTCACAGGGAATAGGTCCGCTTGGGGGCATTCTGTGTATGGCCACCCTCGTAAGGGGAGTAAGGCGTCCGGCAATAGATAGATAGATAGATAAAAATTATGGCTTATAGTTCAAATTATGTCTTCAGAAGTGATAAAACGGCCAAAGCAATATTAATCCATGTTAATTTTCTTGCATTTCTCCTCATATTCATTTAAGTCTTCAGCCCAAATCATGTTTGACACCCTGTCATGGAGGCCTCGTGTAACGGTTGGTGTATGCTGCTGCATTCAGTAATTATTGGCACTACATGAAATAATACTATCTATCTCTCTATTGCCAGACACCATCATCACCAAAGGATTGGCCATGAATGAATCGCCCCTATGCAACTCTGTCCTCAGTAAGTCGACGCCCCTCCTCACATCCAATACCGCTTTCACGTATATACAGTACTTCTTAACTGCAGCCCTCAAAATATTTACGGAACATAATTGTTTGCCTACGTCGGTCTCCTGCAAGCGGTGTGGTCAGGTATGGGATAAACTATGATTCAGTTACTCTTCAAGTTTTCATCAATATTTAGTGTTTTTATTTACTTACAAACCTTGGAAAAAACGCTTTTCCCATTATCCAACAATCTTCAGAGTTTAGTCACACTGCCCTATCGTGGGGAGGGCTATGAAGATCAGCAAAGATGAAGTTTAAATGTGTAAAAAGCTAGTACAGTACAGTAACAGGGCTATTGAATTTTCATCATGTGTTCTACAGGTAGTGGGGTCAACGCTGGATCGTAGGTTTGAACCATTGACAAACTCATCACCAAGGGCTCCCACCTAGTTGGCCTCATTAGGTTGCAGATATATATGGTTAGGGAGTGATATCATTGATTATTGATTGTTCATGATGTATAACCATGCCATGTATGTAAACATTCATCCCTATATATACACTGAAGGGTCGGCCCTTCTGGCGGGATTTTTTATGGTTCAAGTAAGACTTAACATTAAATAACAAGTGTCTCAGGGTGTTCCTTGGGGTTCCCCCGCCGGGAAACACTCTGAGCTATATTAAAATTCAGTATTCACCGCCTGGTACAGGTTTGCAATGAATTCGGTTTGAGTTATTTAAGGCATATAGTATGATTCCGGATGTTCCGGCATGTTACTAAAAAGAATTCAAGTTTCGAAGGGTAACGGCGAAGCCTCCCCTCGTAATCACGTCTTCCGCCGCCAACAAAATAACACAAACAACAAATGTTCTTCTGGCCTAAGACAGACAAATTCAATATTCCCCAACTGGTACGGTTTGCAATGAATTTGGTTTGGGTTATTTACCCTAAGAAGTGCGCATGGGGGGTATGAGACACCACACTCCTGTGCTGACGTATTTGAGCTGTTCCCATCACTAACATCATTATTTTACCATAAATAGCATTAATACTTATCCATATGCGCCTATTATAGGTTGATTATAGAGGTATTAACCTGTTACAACAATAAAACAAGTGGAAACAGTGTTTGGATGGTCAAAATTGGCGATACAGGCCGGGAGTTACATAATGTATGGCTGAGGCAACCTCCCTGCCCTCCTCCCCTCCCCTTGTCTGGAGAGACACTGTTACGCAATAGTCTCTCTCTCGCTCTTTGCCACGCTTGGTAACAGTGATGACAACGCCCTGCTACCAACTCGCTAATGTTAGCACGAAAATAGACCACAGAATAAGGGAATAACAGGGAAAAAGGGAAGGAGGGGAGGTGGAGGAGTGATATTTGGCATGGCCCAGGGGCCAAAAAAAAAAATAAAAATAAAAAAATAAAAACAAAAAATATATATATATTTTTTTGGGTGTTTTAAATGGATTTTTTTTTCCCTTACTCTTAAGAGTCTTCCCGCAGTCCGCCGGGGGAACTCTTAAGATATCCCCTCAGCTCCCGGGTTAAGGCATATAGTATTATTCTGCATACACCGGCATGTTACTAAAAATAATTCGAGTTTCGAAGGGTAACGGCGAAGCATTCCCTCGTAATCACGTTTTTACGCCGCCAACAAATAACACAAAACAAACGTTCTCTTGGCTTATAACAGACGAACATTACGCCGGCCGATATTAAAAAGTGGGGAGCCACAATCGCTGCGCGAACACGGCTGAGCCGGGAAATAAACTCACCCTTTTCGATCTTGTAGCTCCCAGTTAGACTGTTATGCTTTATCATAGGCGACTTGTCCGCCGGATTTAGAATAAAAATTCCGTGTTAGCGATGATCGCCGGGGTTGATTCATGTATCACAAGACGAATGAGGTCAGTGTTATTCACTTGGGTAAGAAGTTTACAAATTAGTAGCACTTAATAGGCTACACAATACTCAATTACATTTCTGAGGAATGTTTAACGTAAGGGGAATTAAGATTGTTTAAGTGTTATTCAAACTTTATTTATTTTTTTTACGTGGAGATATACTGTATATTTATATTAATTTTTCCAGCCTAGCGTGTCCTTATGAGCATTGATTCTTGGAATTTTCTCTCACTGTGGGGGATAATATGGCCAAAGGTTATCTCTTACCACACCAATCGAAATATAAAATTAATAAACATAAATAAAAATAAAGTCTGAGATCGCCTACCTTATGGCATGAACTATGGTAGCCTATCTCTCAGGATGCCCTAACTAAACATTGTATCAATGGCCATGTATATCAATGACTTAGCTATACTAGGGTCCTGGTGTAGTTTCGAGGATTCCGGCTTCGGTAGACCAGGGTTAAAGGGTCAGGACTCCGGGCCTGGCGCGGGGATTGTGGTGGAGGAGATCACGGGACACGTCTCTGCCATTCAAAGTTTTACTAGCGTCTGATCGGATCTTCAATTTCCGACTCTTAAATAAACTATATATTAATTCGTTACCAAGGGTTCATTCCCTCTTCACGAAATCATATAAATAATTATCAGCATTTAAATGATATAATTATAAAGGTAAACATCGTTTCACAACGATTTAGTGAACATAATATCAAGATATTAACGACCCTAAAGCAAACGGTGGATCGCGTATGTGGTCGCGGGAATATTTAAACTGATCCTCTTTACAGTTCTTCTAAACTTATTTCTACAAGGTTTTATAACTAAATTAACTTGATCAAGGTAATCTTATACAGTACTAAATTACCTAACATTAATTAATCTCTACAATATATACAATCACCGGGTTCTGGTAGGAAATTGTTCACTCTAGTGAGGTTACCCTATCGGAAGGTTGTTGGCCGTTGCCAACATTCCCCAGATACCGGTGTAGTCAATTTATTTCTCACAGATTGGGGCCCGGCGAAGTATGATGTGTTGCATCATGTTATATCACCTGCGGCTAACAAATCACGCCAATTTCTTCTAGACCCCGCAGCAGCTGCTCGTGGTGGTCTTGGGCTCCCTATTACTATGGGTTGCTGTTCTTCTTCCGGTGGGATGGCGAGTTCCATAAGTATGAGACGAGCTACAGTTCGGAGAGTGGTTTGTCCTCGAGATACAACCTTAACGGTTTTGATAACTCCTTCGGAATCAGGATAGACTTCTTGGATCCTTGCTAAGGGCCATTTAGAGTAAGGTTGGTCCATTTTCAACAAGACTATGTCTCCCACTACCGGTTTGTGACGGTTACTAGCAGAATTCGCACCATAATACCTCTCCCGTAGGCTCAAGATATACTCAGATGCCCAATGTTTGTTCCTGGCGTCCAGTATTTTGCAGAGTTTATGGTAGCTTCGTCGCAAGTGTGCATCTGCTTCATTAACGGAGGGATCCACTAATTACTCGGTCACGTCCAAACGGGGGACTGGGTCCAATCGTCTACCATATAATAAATGAGCAGGTGTTAAGGCCTCAATTTCCAGATTGGAGTCATCTTGATACGTTAGTGGTCGATTATTTACTCTGGTTTCTATTTCGGTGACAACAGTTCTTAACTCATCCAAGGTGACCTTGGACTTGTGAAGAACCCTTTTCAGGCACGGTTTCACGATACCTATCATTCTCTCTGTAAATCCATTTTGCCAAGGGGCTCTGGGAGTTGTGAATGACCAATAACAATGTCTAGAATCCAACATTTGCTGTACTGCGTTGCTCTTTAATAGTTCAGAATCCAACGGTGATGCGCCCACAAAATTTGTCCCATTGTCACTAATCTTTCTTTTCTAATGATGCACACTCCACCTTGAGCCACATACAAGATTTTGTAAAAATTGGAATGGAAACTTTTATTCCTCATCAAAAGTACAGTAAAAGATCTAATTCACCTAAATGGTTTGACCATAATTGTGCTAGAGTAACTGAACAAAAAGCAATAGCCTACAATGCATACACAAGATAAAAAACTCATGAAGCCTTTAATTACTTTAAAAACATCAGAAATCATGCCAAAACTGTATTAAACCTAACTAAATCAAACTTTCTCCACAAGCAGGCAAATAAACTTCTAAATAATCCAAATGATAACAAAATATTTTGGTCTACTCTTAACTCATTTAAATCCAACTTCACTACTGCTTCATCCATTCCACCATTAAAATCTCCGACTGGCAATCTTGTAAGTGACCCACGAGGTAAAGCTAACCTTCTTGCGGATATTTTCTCCACCAACTCAACCTTAGATGAAATAAATCAAGATGTCCCTGTACTTAATTTTAATTCGCCTGAAATTCCCTTACTTAAGATCCACACCAGACATGTCAAAACTATTTTGCAGAATCTCTCAGTAGATAAGGCTCCTGGTCCAGATGAAATTCCTCCAATAGTACTTAAGAATTGCTCCTTGGTGCTCGCTCCTGTATTGGCAAAAAATTTCCGTCTGTGTACTCATACCTCATGCTTCCCAGTACCCTGGAAAGAAGCAACATCCATCCAGTTCCTAAAAAAGGTGCCTCTTCAGATCCATCAAACTACAGACCAATAGCTATAACTTCCACTCTTGGTAAAGTCTTTGAAATTATATTAAATAATCACATAATTAAGCATCTTGAGAATAATAAATTAATCAGTGATAGGCAATATGGTTTTAGACGATGTCGATCAACTGCAGACATGCTTTGCCTTCTTACGCATCAAATCAACCAAGCTACAGACCAACATGGTGAAACACATACAATAGTACTGGATATATCAAAGGCATTGATAGAGTCTGGCATCAATCCTTATTGTCGAAGATGTCACACTACGGCCTTGCATCATTAGTTCCACTAATTTCTTCTTATATTCATAACAGAAAAATATGTGTAATGGTAGATGGCCTTTATTCTCAATTTCACTCAATAAATGCTGGTGTTCCCCAGGGATCAGTTTTGGCCCCAATTCTGTTCCTCATTCATATCAATGATCTCATATCTACCACTCATAATCCAATACATTCCTACGCAGATGACTCAACACTCCACAGTTCCTTCACATTTACCAATTCTTTCACCCAACCCAATCTTATAAAATCAAAAATAAACACTGCAATTTCTCTGAACCAGGACCTTTCTAGAATTAATGGATGGGGACAAAAGAATCTAGTTTCCTTTAATGCACAGAAAACCAAATGCATTCAATTTTCTAACCGACAGAATCTCACTGACTCCCATATATTTTGTAATGATGTAAATATTCCCACTTCCCCTAGTATTGACATTCTCGGTGTAACATTAACTACTAACTTGAGCTGGACACATTATGTTAGAAGCATTGCTAAGAATGCCTCTAAAAAACTGGGACTCCTGTACAGAGTTCAAGAATTCTTCACTGACGAGCAGTTGGCCGTGATATATAAAAGTCATGTGCGTTCTCAGATGGATTACTGTTCACCTCTGTGGGGTGGAAGTGGAGTGGTTGCATTGAGGCAGTTGGACAAAATTCAAAATAAAGCTATTAGATTAATCAATAACCCTGCAATCACACAGGACCTTCCTACATTATCCATACGAAGAAACGTTGCATCCCTTGCATTATTCTACAGATATTTTCACAGCAATTGTTCCGAGGAACTTGCTTCAATTGTGCCGCCTCTCCACATCTTTCCCCGTAGAACTAGGGCAGCTGAGAGCGCCCATGAATTTACACTTTCTCCTCCACAATGCAGAACTTCTGCTTATCAGAATTCATTTATCCCCAGAGCTACTACTCTTTGGAATTCACTTCCCTCGAATTGCTTTCCACAAACTTACAATCTACAAATGTTTAAATCCAATTGTTACAAACATTTTATGAATGGAGGATGCCTTTAGGCACATGGACCTTTTTGTTTTATCTGTGTCTTTCCTTCCTCCGTTCATTGTCTCTTAAAAAAACAAAAAAAACAAAAAAAAATCAAACGTCTGGGACAACTTCGCCGAGCGGCAAATCTTCTAAATAAATTTATAAAGGTTTCCGAGCTCATGTCCTCCGCTATTTCCAAATGGATAGCCCGAGTGCTGGTACAGGTTAATAGACATATGTAAATTTTCTTGGGTGCAATGGGTGGACCATCATCTCCTGTGAGAGTGATGGCACCAGTATAATCTATACCTGTTACCTCAAATGGTGTCCTTCGGTGAATGCAGTCTGGCGGAAGAGCTGGTGGTCCAGGGTAAGGAATAGCGATAGCTGTATACCTCTTGCAAATAATGCAATTCTTGATACAGCGTTTAACAGCTTGTCATCCCTGGGGTATCCAATATGTTTGTCGCATATAGGCTAGAGTGTCTGCTACCCCACCGTGTTTAGTGGTTTCATGCGCTTTTAAAACCATCAATTTGGTGAGGTTGCAATCCTTGGGCAATAGGATCGGATGCCGAGCTTTGAGGGGTAGATCAGCTTTACCAATACGACCTCGACAACATATTAATTCTTGATTGTCTAGATACAGCCCAAGGTCCTTCATTCTTTTGGTTGGCTTGGGATTGGGTTTACGTAGCTGTGTTAATTCCTCCTCATACTTCTCAGCTTGTATCCTTCTGATCCAGTAGGTAAGTGGGTCTAATTCATCCATATTTACCTTCTTGCTCAGGAACTTAAACACAAATTTAGTTACAGTTAATAGTTTGTCCAAATTGGAGAACTTGGTGATGTCAATCACTGAAGGCTCTGGGATTATTATTGGGTCCATATGAACTTTATCATCATTAACCTTCTGGTATGATTTTTGTTCTTTGTAAAATGGAGGGAGAGTAAGAAACTGTTCTGGAAAGAAGTCAAGAAAGTTAGGGAAGGTAGCAAGGGAAATAGTAAGGGTGTGAAAGATAAGAATGGGAGAATGCTAGCCAAGAAGCAAGAGAGAGTCGAAAGATGGAGGGAGTACTTCAGTGAGTTGCTAAATGAAAGGAATGAAGAGCCAGCAAACATAGCTGGATATGGTATGGGAGGGAGAAGAAGAGAAGTAGTGGAGGAGGAGGTGGGGATCAGGAGGTCAGAAGTGTGGGAAGCCATGAAAAGAGTGAAGTTGGGGAAAGCACCAGGAACAGATGGAGTGTGTGGGGAAATGTTGAGGTATGGTGGTGAGATAGTGATAGAATGGGTATGGAAAATGTGCAAACTAGAAGGGGAGTGCACCCGATGACTGGAAGACTGGCATAATAGTCCCCCTATATAAGGGCAAAGGGGAAAGAGGAGTGTGTGGTAACCACCGAGGAATATGGCTTCTAAGCGTAGTAGGGAAGGTATACAGTAGGGTAGTGATTGAGAGAGTGAGAGTGAGAACGGAGAAATGGATAGGCGACGAGCAGGGAGGTTTTAGGAAGGGAAGAGGATGTGTAGATCAGATTTTTACCCTGAATTGTGTTGTGGAGAAGTATCTGGAGAAGAAACAAAAGGTGTATGTTGCCTTTATGGACTTGGAGAAGGCCTATGACAGAGTGGATAGAGAAGGTTTGTGGAAAGTACTTAGAATATACGGAGTAGAGGGCAAGTTGCTGAAAGCAGTGAAGAGCATGTATGAGGGTGCAAAGGCGGCAGTACGTGTGGAGAGTGAGCAGAGCGAGTTCTTTGACCTGAATGTTGGTTTGAAACAGGGGTGTGATGTCCCCGTGGTTGTTTACTGTATATATGGATGGAGTTATGAAAGAAATACTATCAAGAGCAGTGGATGTTGGTGTATCGCTGAAAAGGGAGGGAATTGAGTGGAAGCTACCTATACTGCTGTTTGCGGATGATACAGTTCTGATGAGTGATAATGAATGGGAGTTGCAGGGTCTGGTAAATGAGTTTGGAACAGTGTGCGAAAAACGGAATTTGAAGGTAAATACGGGGAAGAGCAAGGTTATGGTCTTCGAAAGGGGTGAAGTCACAGAGTGTGAGGTGAAGCTGAACGGTCAGGCTATGGAGATCGTCAACTCTTTTAAGTATCTGGGCAGTGTGTTGAGTAAAGATGGGACTATGGATGAAGAGGTGCGGGAGAGGGTACAACAGGGGAAGAGGGTTGTAGGAACGCTAAAAGCAGTAACAAGAAATAGGGTGGTCAGTATGGAAGTGAAGAAGTCCTTGCATGACAGTGTGGTAATCCCGACACTGACTTACGGAAGCGAGCATGGACGTTGGTTGAGAGACTCAGACCAAGAGTGAGAGCAGTGGAAATTAATTACTTAAGGAGTGCGTGCGGAGTTACATGGAGGGATAGACAGACTAATGAGGAAGTAAGAAGGAGGTGTGGTGTGGAGGTAGATGTGCTGGAAAGTGTGAAAAGGAACAACTTGAGATGGTTCGGCCATATGGAACGTATGGAAAGCGAGAGAATGACTAAGAGGGTGTACGAGAGCGAGGTGGAGGGACAGAGGGGGAGAGGTAGACCGAATATGAGGTGGAAGGATGGAGTGAGGAACTACATGAACGAAGGCGGTGCTGGATGGGGGGAGGGGCGTCGACTGACTGGGGACAGAGGTGCATGGGGGCGGTTCGTTCATGGCCACCCCTTCGGGGATCACGGCGTCAGGCAATAGATAGATATGATTTTTGTTCTGGCCAATCACTCTGACGTAGCCAAACCGGACCCTGAAACCACAGAGTTTCGTTAATCAGTTTCTTGACACCAACACCTCGGCTCACCAAGTCAGCCAGATTATCCTTGGACTTAACATGCATGAATTTATAGTTCATTTGCAGTTCCTTTATTTTGTACTCTGTTACGCATAAACTATGTGACTATCATCTATCCAGTGCAATAATATCTGTCCATATATCTGAAAGGCATATATATGCATTCAAATGAGTAACCTAATTCCCAAATTCAACAGCGGTCAGCTCAACTGAATTTAGAAGGGTCAAGTTGTTAATGGCACTACTACGTTTTTTAATAATAATGTAACAATAAGAATAATATAAGAATAATAATACTTTATTTCAGACTCACACAGTACAGAGGGGACCATACTGGGGTCCATATATACCTTACAGTAACATAAATATATATAAGCTACTGTACATAGGCTACATAAAATAAAAAGAAATTAAATAATACCCAGCTTGCTATCATGTAGTTCACAGCACTGCCTCAACCAAAAACAGTGGTCATCAAACTACTGTGTTACCAGAACCACTGTCCTAATTGTGTACAGTACCATGCCTCACATCATTTAGCTTCCGGTACAGTATATTGCTACAGTACAGTATAGGAATACAAGTACTGTACTGCACTATGAGGTTCAGTGCCGGTATGCTAATTCTGTAGAGTAACAGACCTGAAATCATTACTTAAGGTTAAATATAGAGCAACTTCCTCCAGTGTGCCTGGATCCTAGAGGTGTACACTATGCTTGGAGTTTGTAGCATTTTAATGATACTGTTCTCAGAAGTGTTAAGGCGCTGAATGAATTTATATGTTAGCTTTCTAATGAGTGATTGGTAACAGTGTAAGTTCATATAGGAACATAGCGTACTTGTACTCTTATATTTTGAGAGCCCCAGAAGCATTTTCATGATATTGTGATATGAGATACTTAGTCTATTCACTGTCATTTTCTTATAGTTCCACCATAGTTGTGCTGTATACATTGGTGAGCAGTAGGAGTTGAACAATGTTATTTTTGTATCCCATGTGCACATATGAAATTTTCTTAATATTGAATTTCCCTGCATGTAAAGTTGCCTTCGCTGACGACCCATATCCTCATCATCTGAGCGATCACTTGAAATATAGTGTCCTAGATACTTTACTTTACTTACTTCTTCTATAATTTCTTCATACAAATGGAATTTAGGTAGCTTTGATTTCAATAGAAGGTTAGATTTAAATATTATGATATTGCTCTTTATAGGATTAAATTTGACTGAATGTTCGATTCCAAATTTTTCACATACTCTTAATAATTATCCAGTCCTGCTCCAGAGGGCACGATTAAGGCTAGGTCATCAGCATACATGAGATGATTTACAATGGTGCTGCCAATGCAGCACCCAGTGCGAGTCTTGTTCAGCTCCAGACTAAGATCATCCATGTAGACGTTGAAAAGATACGGAGACAATATCCCCCCCTGCCTAACACCATTGGTTACGGCAAAAGAGCCTGACAGGATGTTGCCCCATCTTACACACATTTTTTGATTAGCATACCAGAAAATAAGTATCCTAACACTATAGCTAGGCACTCCCCTGTTAACTAATTTTTCAAATAAGGTTTTGTGACACACCCTATCAAAAACCTTACTTGCATCAAGAAAACAAGAGAAAATTTAGCTCTTTAGCTTGTTGTATGTATCAATCACTTCTTTCAGCACATATATGCATTGGTCTGTGCTGTGATTTTTCTTAAAGCCAAACTGATTGCTGCTGGTGACAATATATGCAGACATTCTTTCTAGCAATATCATTTCAACTATCTTACTCACCACACTAGCAAGTGCTACTGGGCGGTAGTTGTCTTTAGCTGTAATTTTACCTGATTTATCTTTAATGACAGGAACAAGTATTACGGTATCATAGACTCCGGCAGGACACCATGCGTAAATAGACTGGTGATGCAAGAACTAAGTTTATCTATTAACAACTTATCTGCATATTTAAGATGTTCTGCATATATACCATCCAGCCCACAAGCTTTGTTTAGGTTAAGTTTTCTTATGGCATTCTCAAGATCACTTTCAGTCACTTTAATGTCTTCATAATTACTATCTTTCACATATTGAATTGCACCATTAGTAGACCTTTGGTTTACACTGTTAAGTAGTTCCTTAAAATGAGTTTTCCATAAGTCAGCAATGTTCTCTTCACCCATAACCCCCTCAACACTGACAGGTAATGGTGTGTTACAATTTTGCATGGATCTGATGTCCTTCCAAAAACAGTTAGTATCCTTTTCTGCCAGACTCTTTGCAAGGGCTTCCTTCCTTAATTGGTCTTCATTTTGCTTAATAAATCTAATGACATAATCATAGTAGATCGGACTTCAGTGACACAATAAGCTACTGCACCATACGCCTTAGATGAGGCATCACAAAATATGTGCAATTGAGCACACTCATTATCAGAGGTAGGATCACATCTTCTAGGAAACTTGACTGAGGATGCCTTCTCATATTCCACCTGCAATTTGTTCCACTCTTCTGTATACTTTTCAGGTAATGGAGTATCCCAACTCAGTGCTTCTCTCCAGGCCTCCTGAACTAAAATCTTCCCTTTAATTGATATGGGACTAGATATGCCCAATGGGTCGAACATCATAGAGACCTGACTTAAGAGTGTACGTTTTGTGAGTTTTACATCGGGAAACTTGAGGGGGCTTTAGAGACATCTCATCAGTAGTTGTTTTCCACAGCAATCCTAGTACTGGTTGATATTCTGGTATTTGATAGTCAGGATAGTCTCTTCTTATCTGGTCCAAAAGAATATGAGAGTTTGAATTCCAACTTTGTAGTGGCATATTGGCTTTATTACATTCTTGCCTTGCCAAATTGTAGATTTCAATCACCTCTTCTCCACTGTCGGCAACGCCCTGAAGATTATCAATGTAAAACAGTTGACCCATTTCCGGTTTCTCTGTCTTCTGGAAATGATATCTCAAAGTGCTGCACAACAAGAAAGGACTAGAGCAGGAACCAAACAACACTGACCGAAAGCGGTATTCTTTTATCCGCCCACCAGGCTGAAAAGGATCTTCAGGCCATAGGAACTTTGTGAATTTGCGGTCCTGCTCCTTTAACCCTATTCTCAAAAAGGCTTTTGAGATATCTGCCACAAACCCAAATCTCTTAGTCCTGAATTTTAATAGTACATCACCCAGTATTTCAGTCAGATTTGGTCCTACATAGAGACTTGCTTCATTCTTCGCTGCTCGAGAACTGCAGTTAAATACCACTCTGATGGGGGTAGTACTGGAGTCCTTACTTACAGCATGATGAGGAAGGTAATGACCCTCTTTATGGTTTATTTCACCTGGGACCTCCTCAATAAAGTCATTTTCCAACTGCTCTTGAATTATTTTATGATAAATGTCCAGTCGTTCAGGATGTTGACACAATCTCTCCACCATTTTATTTAATTGACATCTTGAACTCTGGTAGTTAGTTGGTAATTCAGGGGCATTTATCATCCATGGAAGTCCTACCCAGTACTGGCCATCCTTATACTCAACTGTGTCTAGGTAGTGGTTATATGTTAAGATGTCTTCAGGGGTGGGAAGATCTGCTTCTATACCCACAGTGTCCAGTTCCCAAAGTTTGTGAACAGTTCTTGTTGCTCTTCTAGAATGTCTCCTAGTTGTGATGGTATTAATTCTGCACCAATTCTAGCCACCACCAGTGATTGTGCCGGAGTCACAAAGACTGGATCCATCCGGTCGTCTGATTCACTTGGGCCACATGTGGGTAGAGATCCCATGATTATATATCCATCTGATGAAGAAATTAACTGGATACCGTGTTTCCGAGTCATTTTTCGCAAGAAGCGACCACAATAGTCGGAGCCGATGATCAGTTGAATTGGACCTACTACGTCAGACTCTATAGTTCGGTCTGCTAGTTGAACACCCTTCTTTGTTAAGAAGTTAGATGCTTCCTTTAAACCCTTATTTACCACAGAAGTGTTCATGTCTTCCTTAACCACCGCAGTTACCTTACATTTATATTTGCCCAATTTAATCAGGGGTTTAACCACGTCAAATGTTTGTGTTTCCTTATTTGACAAAAATCCAGTTATTGCCATGTTCACTCCTACTGTTGGCAAATTCATGGCTCTGACAACATTTCCGGCAATGAAGGTTTTTTGCGCTCCAGTATCAAAGAGTGCTTTGACTGGCATAACTTATTTTTCCTCTGATCAGTTGAACCTCGGCTGTAGGAGTAGCTGCCGGCGTATGCATTGGGTTTCCAGTGGTCAGGGTCATATTTACACTTGTCGGTTTGGGTTGTACTTCACTGATCTTGGGACACAACGCGGTATGATGTACACCAGTCTTGCACCGAAAACATAAATTTAATTTAGTGGCACATTCCTCAGTAGAATGTCTTGTGCTAAGGCAAACAAGACACTTACCTAGTTCGATGAGTCTTGGAAGTCTAGCCTTAAGATTTGGGTAAGTCCTACAATACACTGTGGAATGTTGTTCTGAACATAACATACACACCTTCCGGTTTTCTTGGTTTACCCCTGGTGTGGGGTTAATATCTCTGGTTACTTCTTGGGTCACTGGAGAATTGAGACAGGAATTGTTTCTCTCCCAAACACCTTTTGTTTTAGATACTGTATTAGTTTGATTATTCTGCTGGACGGATGTCACATAGGTACCAACCTCTTCCTTCTTGAACGTTTTTTCTTTTTCCTTAGTCCCTGTTGTAGACACTTTTGTGTATTTAACCTTGTTGTCTCCTTCCTTGATACTGCTATCCTTCTTGGAAACCTGCATGTGTTTGCACAGCTCTCTTAAACCCTCTTCTATCTCTTGATACATGAAGTAGTTCTTCTTATACCTGTGGTACAATTCATCACAGGTTTTCTGAGAGAGCTTTTGTTGTACAATTTGGTTCAAGAGCCAAGAAGCTGAATCAAGATCTTTCTGGGTACTAAGTGATTTCAAAACACAATTCAAGCTGATCCGGAATGACTGAAGATCCTGGTACGTATGCTTTGGTCCTGATAACTCCAGCAATTTGTAAACTAGGCGCTGTAGAGTCAACTCCGTATCTTCAAAATTCTCCTTGCGTACGTCTAGAGCTGCTGTATAATTGGCATCTGTTATGGGAAGTTCCTTGATAAAATCCAATGCAAAACCCTTAAGTTGACCCAATAAGTATGAACATTTATTTGCTGCAGAAATATCTAACCTGTCATGAACTAAACCCTTAAATTTATCCCAAAAGGTATTCCAATCAGATTGCCCATCAAATTCAGGTATGGTTATAGGTGGCAACTTAAAGCTTTGTTGTCCCGGAGCCGCAGTACCATTACTGGTACCATTACTCCCTGTTTCGGTAACTGTCTCTGTCGCCAAGGATTCGAACCCAGCTAGTTGATCCATATAATTTTCATGGGCATTTGCATAGGCTTGGTGTAATTCCTCAAACCTTTCAAATTGTTCTTGTTTGATGCAAAAATCCTCCAATTTATTGCAAGACTCTTCATAATTAGCCCACCGGGTTTTAAGATCTTGGATTTGAGACGTTAACAGCTCCCTTGGACAGGGGTCACGTCTTTTTACCTCCTGGCAATTATTTAATGCTCTAGTTACCCAGCCTAATTTCCCCACCATAGATTTTCTCAAGAGTGTATCAGTCATTTTGGAAAATGGGTAATTATTTTCTGGACTATTATTAATGTTTATATTGAAGACTAATTTTCAACAATCAAAATTACATTTAGATATAGCCTAACACATACTCAATTTAGCTGTTAATCTTTAGCATTATATGCGTACCATTATTTGCTACAAATTCAGATGAATAATTAGTTGAAAACATTAAGTCCACAATATAATTTACCTAATACGTGGGAACGCACGCTAGTAGGGGGAGGGAATATATTTATTATTGAATTAAATGTCATATATGCTCCGTCCCGAGCATTTAGCTGGTCTACTTGGTCTTTCAGACGCGGGTGACATTAACCCGGAAACTGCGGGAAGACTCTTAAGAGTTCCCCCGGCAGACTGCGGGAAGACTCTTAAGAGCAAGGCTTTTGAACCTGTACCAAAACCGCGGGTTTATAGGCAGGCGGCTACAAATTGGTGTGGGTATAGTACTACATGTCAACTCTCAATACCACCCCGCCACACGCTCGCCCCGCACTCGTGCAAGCGCCACCGCGCCAGAACCCAAGCACTAGTCATGGAGCCCACACGTCCCTCACGCTCGCGCCCTGATGACACAACCAGCCCTCCTTCTGGTGGTGTCAGCCGCCGTGGAAGGCAGAGGGTGGCTACCCGAAACCCTAGCTACCAGTACGACACGCCCTACAGCTCGGAGGACGAAGCACCAGCACCAAAAGCACGTAAAACACGTGCAAGCAAGGCAATTGCACAGAGGTCATTGGCCTTTGGGGACACTGCCACCACGACCCAGGCCACTGCAACAACCACTACCACCACCACTGCCACCCCTGCCACCAGTACCAGCGACGCAGGAGGCCGCCCTAGGGCTGCAGAACCTGCGGGGGCAGGCAAAATCAAAGGCACAGGCGTAGGGAAGAAAACCTGTACGCCTGCCACAGTGACCCTGCCACCACCACCACCACCACCAGCCGCCCCTGGCCCGGCTGCCCCTGCTGCCCCTGCTGCCCCTGCCGCCCCTGCTGCCCCTGCCCAAGGAAAAGGGAATGGGAAAGGGAGAGGGAAAGCGACTGCTGACCCTGCCGGCCCTGCTGCCCCTGCTGCCCCTGCTGCCCCTGCCCAAGGAACAGGGAAAGGGAAAGGGAAAGGGGCGACAGGCACCACCATCATCTTGCCTGCCTCCAGGCCCACTGCACCACGCACCACTACCGCCCCTGCCGCCGCCGCCCCTGCCGGCCCTTCTGCCCCTGCCCATAAGACGCCCCTACGTGCTAGAGTGAGCAGAAAAAATCTGACACCATCCAAGTACGCCGCCCTGCTGTTTGGTGGTGATTCGCAGGGCATTGGCAGCCCTGCGGGGTTCGACGACGACGCCCTAGCACGGGACCCAGGGTGGGGGGATTTGGGAGTGGACAGTGGAAGTGAGTCAGACGTCGGTGATGAAAATGAAGAAAGGTGTCTGTCTAGTGAAGAGAAGGGTGATGATGATGCTGTGTTGTATCGCGAACATGACAGCGATATTTCAGACGCAGAAGCAGACGGAGATGACATTCCGATCCCTGGCATGCCTTCGTTTGAGTGGTCTGACGGGGTCAATTTTGTGCCTGACGTGCCCCAGTTCAATCCTGGTACGTCAGGTACAACTGATGACTGGCCCTGTGACGAAAACGCAAACGAAAGCGACTTCTTCCTCGCTTTTTTCGATTTGGAGGTAATGACTTACATCGTTGCCCAAACAAACGCCTACTACAGGTGGGTGTTTGGCAAATTGAACGTCATTTCTCGAAAAGCGAGAATACGAGGCTGGGTGGATACGACTGTTGAAGAATTCATGACGTTTTTGCCTTGTTGTTCCTCATGCCTCTTTGCAAGAAGCATGTGTTGCAACACTACTGGAAGCACGACCCTCTCATCGCCACCCCAACTTTCAATAAGTTCATGACTCGTGACAGATTTTTGTTGCTGCTAAGATTTATGCACTTTGCAGGCAACGAAAATCCTAACAGGATTGACAGGATATGGAAAGTTCGGGATGTATTCACCATGTTGTTGGAGAGGTATAGGAAATACTTTTACCCCTTCCTCAATTTGGTGATTGATGAGTCGCTCGTGCTCTTCAAAGGACGTCTTGTTTTCAAGCAGTATATCCCCTTGAAAAGGCATAGGTTCGGAATCAAGCTCTTCGTTTTGTGTGACTGTGAAACTGGAATAGTGCTTGACATGATCGTGTATACAGGAACTGACATTGACGTACCGAAAGCCGCTCCCGGTGACCCCATGGGCATGTCAGGTGCCATCGTCAGGAAAATGTTGCCACCTTACCTGGGCAAAGGCCACATCATCTACACTGACAACTGGTATACTTCTTCTCTCTGCCAGTTTCTTCATGACAACCAAACGGGGTCATGTGGGACTGTCAGAAAGACAAGAAAGTTTATGCCAAAGTTCACAGGTGATGTCATTCCTCTGTCAGATGCCTCCTCCAGTGACACACCTTCTGAAGACGAACTGGCCCAGGAACACCGCGAGAGGCATGTCTGAAGAAGGCGACGAAAGGGGCAGAAGTACAAGCAACTTGAAAAGTCCGGGAAAGTGGTAGCCCTGAAGTGGAAGGACAAAAGAGACGTCCACCTGCTTTCCACAGTCCACACAGGTGCCCAGATGGACTCTGGTAAAATCCACTACCGAACCAGGAAGACCATCTATAAGCCCGACATGGTAGTGGACTACACAAAGAACATGCGCCTGGTGGACAAGTCTGACTGTCAACTGTCAGGCGTTGAGTGTCTGAGGAAGACTGTGAAGTGGTATCACAAGCTCTTCCTCCACCTAGTTGACATCACGATGCTCAACGCCTACAACTTGTGGTTGGTGAAGAGAGAGATGGCCCCAAACCAGAAGCTAAAATTCTGGGAGTTTGTGTATAATGTTGCATATCAACTCCTGGAGAAGTATGGCACCACCACTCACAGACGTACGGCATGGCGTGGGGATCACGTCCCTGACCGCATCCAGCTGGGTGTGGAAAGACACTACCCAACCAACACCGAGCTGATTGGCACTTGTCACAGGCAGGTGCAGTGCCACGTCTGCAGCTCCAGTGTCAGGAAACCCCATGTAACCAAAAGAGTCACCTCAATATGCGCCGAGTACAAAGTTGCACTCTGCTTGGGTGACTGCTTCAGGGACTACCACATGTATAAAAACTACTGAGTGCCGCCCCCTGCCCTGCCCTGCCCTGGACTCGCCCCCTGCCCTGCCCTGCCCTGCCCTGCCCTGGACTCGCCCCCTGCCCTGCCCTGGACTCGCGCCCTACCTTACCTGACCTGACCAAATTGATCACGCTACCTCATAATGTTACATATATATTATATAATGTATAAGTTCCAAAGATGTCCCTGTGATATAGCTTTTTACATTATATAATTGTATCTTTCATTATTTAGTTTATAAGTTTCAAAGATTTCCATGTAATACATACAACATACATACAATGGTTTAACGTCATTTTTCCATTACATGCAATGTTATTGAGAACACCGATTTTGTAGGTTCAAAAAACTGAAAAATGCACATGGGAGCCGGTTGAAACTGGGTCTGTTGAATGTTCGTTCCTTGCGTAACAAAATGGATCGATCATATTTGCGAGATCTTGGATGAACGTAACCTTGATGTATTATGTCTCACTGAGACCTGGTTGTTCGAGTCAGATCTGAATATTATCCAGGCGGCATTGCCTAAAACCCATTCCATAATAAATGTTCCTAGGCCTAGGGGAGATCATCCGGGTGGTGGAGTGGCAGTTGTCTACTCCACATCTCTGGTGAATATCTTGCAAATAAGCCATAACCCAGCCCCTCTTTATTATGAACTGTTAGAAGTGGAAATAAAACTCCATCAACAAATTCTAAGAATGGCAGTTGTCTATAGGCCTGGCCATCGTGGCACAGATAGGGGTTTTATGGAAGAGTTTGGGCAGTTTCTCGAGGAATTTTCTGCTAAAACTGGAAGACTTTTGATGTGTGGAGATTTTAATTACTGGGTTGACAGCCCTCATCTGAAGCCATTCTCTCCTGAGTTCCTTGAGTTGACTGATCAGAACAATTTTGTAAACCATGTGTCCCACCCAACTCATATCTTAGGACACACCCTTGACTTGGTTTTCTCTCCTGTGGGTTGTGGTGGTGTTCTGGATGTTGATGTTGAGAATGCTGACCCTAATACCTCTGATCATGCTTTGATTACTTTCAGCTTTGATTTCCCTAAGCCACTCACACATGAAAAAGTAATCAGATTTAGAAATTATAAAAATGCAGACCTAAATTTGGCTAGCAGTGAAGTAAAACAGTACTTGGGAAGTATTGATACTTCCAACCTTACTTCAGATGAGCTGGTGGAGGTACATGGAAATGCACTTAAATTAGTGTTCGATCATCACTGTCCAGAAGTAGAGAAGAAAATCATAGTACGAGATGATTCGCCCTGGTATAGCACTCGAGTTAAATTTCTTAGAAGAGCGCGTAGAAGAGCTGAACGTGAATGGCGGAAAAATAAAACAGACTCTACATGGTTGCAATACCTGTCAGCCAGAAGGGCTGTGGTCTACAAAATCAAAGATGAAAAGAAAGTGTATTATCAGGGAAAGTTGACTCGTGTGGTAACGACCAGAGGAGGTTGGCTTCAATTGTAAACAGTTTACTTGGAAAAACAAGAGTCAGCTTAAGACCTTCTGTACCTGATGCCGAGTTGGCTGCCAACTTTGTGGCATTTTTTGCTGGCAAGATAACTCGCATAAGACAGGAATTGGATGATGCTTCTGTTGGTGAAGAACTTTCAGTTGTACTCCAACCCCGACACATTCCTAATAATGTCCTCTCATCCTTTCACTCAGTAGAGGTGGACATGATCTCGTCCTACATAAGAAACCTCAATAAAACATTTTGCCCGTTGGATCCCATAAATGTTTCCAAGCTACCAAGAGTCTATGATCACACAGTGGAGTTTATTTCCAAAATAATTAATAAGTGCTTCTCTGAAGGTAGCTTCCCACATTCTGAAAAGCATGCACTACTCCGACCTACTCTAAAGAAACCTGGACTTGATGTTGAGAACATGTTGAACTATCGTCCTGTCTCCAACCTGTCCTTCATATCAAAGATATTAGAGCGTGCAATACTTGACCAATTACAACCACTACTTCAGCAGAATGAAACTATCCCAATTTTTCAGTCTGCTTACCGACAGCATCATTCAACTGAAACAGCATTGATTAGAGTACATAATGATCTAGTTGAGAACATTTGCAATGGTGTGGCCTCACTATTGGTCTTGCTTGATCTCTCTGCGGCTTTTGACACAGTGGATCACGAGTTGTTATTGAGTGATCTTTATGATTGTGGTGTGCGTGACTCCGCTCTCTTGCTTCTTGGGTCGTACTTGTCAGGTAGATCCCAGAGTGTGATGGTAAATCAAGTGGTCTCGGACTCGACACCCCTGCAGTATGGTGTTCCGCAGGGATCAGTTTTGGGTCCTATCCTATTTATAATTTATATTAGCAGTTTGTCTCTTCTGCTTCGTGCACATAATGTCACCTTTCACTTTTATGCAGATGACACCCAGATTTATGTGAGAATCACAAATATAGTTGATATACGGAGTAAGATGGAATTGTTGATGTCTGATATCAAGAAGTGGATGAGAGCGAGAAAACTTAAACTAAATGATGGTAAAACTGATATTCTCATCATCCGAGGAAATAGAAGAGCTGATGATATGGTAGGTGCCCTCTCCATCAATGTGGGTGGATCTCAGCTGCGACCGGCCAACTCTGTTCGAAATCTGGGTGTATATGTGAACTCCCAATTAGATTTCAAAGAGCATGTAAACCAGATAGTTAAAAGTTGTTACTTGCACATCAGAAATCTCTATTTGGTGAAGCCGTTTATAACCAGACGTTGCCTCCTGACGTTGGTTCACTCATTGGTCTTCTCTCGTGTTGATTATTGCAATGCCCTGTTGGTGGGTCTTCCAAATTATATTTTGAAGAAAGTTCAGTCTGTTCTTAACAGGGCCGCAAGACTAATTTTTGGTGTTCCACCTAGAACTCCTACTACATCTCTCACATAGAACTGCACTGGCTGCCAGTAAGAGCAAGAATAGAATTTAAGTTGTGTTTGGTGACTTTTAAGGTTCTCAAGTTTGGTGAGCCTAGGTACCTTGCGGAGCTGCTCAGGCGCCCACCGGCACACCATGGTGTAGTTGTGCGTCATGACAATGACCCTTTTCGTCTTGATGAACCAAGGGCTTTTCAGCAGTCTTCTTTCTTTGAGAGGTCATTCTCCTACATGGCTCCGAGGTTGTATAACAGGTTGCCGCTGTCCATGAGACAACTGAGTTCTGTTGAATGCTTCAAGAGACAACTTAAGACTTTTCTCTTTGAGAGAAGCTATGATCTTGAGAGAGGTGTCATGACAGATGGCTATAGAGTTTAGGCTATTTTGCCACTGCTAGTGATTGTTAAATGTGTGTTGTATATGAGCCTTCTTTTGATGCATTGATTTTTGTTCTTTTTTCTTTCTCTTTTCGAGCGCTAGTGAATTCTTCGGAAAAATTGGCGCTTATGAGAAATAAGTAACATGCTTATTATTATTATTATTAATGTAACGGCTCAGACGGGGTTGCCTTTCAGAAGTTGGAGTGTACTGTAGTACAATAAAGTCCCGCCACATCACTGCCCCACCAAGTCATCACTGTGGCTGATGTTGGTATAGTGCTAACCATGCCTCAGCAAGACTCAACAGAGTCCCCCTACAGCACTTGCACCTGCAGTATCTGCAACCACACCAGCCTTAACAGTGTTACAAAAAGACAGCACCATAACAAGACTCTACTGTATATTAGGCAATTGGACTATACAACAATAAAGTCCTGCCCCAACACTGCTGCAACATGCAAACACTGTTGCTGACACAGGTGTGGTGCCAAACAGCGCTCAGGTAAGACTCAGTCCCCTGTGGCACCTATCCGCACCCCACCAGCCTCGGCAGTGCCATACTAAGACAGTGCTAAGATAAAGACTTTATTGCATAGTAATGGCTGTTGGTCCACAAGTCTATCGCCATCCCCCCTATTAGTCGCCTTGTACGACACGCAGTAGGATGCGTGAGGCATATTCTTTTGTTTTCCTCCACCATTAGATGAAGGCCCCCTTACCCCCTGGGGGTGCCTTCTTTTTTAGTATATCAATATATATGTTTGTTATAGCCAAAGTAATGTGTATATATTTTCTTACCTCAAACGAATTGTACCAAAATAAATATGTTTCAATAAATCCTGTCAAACCTACTAAGATAATAAAATAAAACAATAAAAAAAAAAAAAAAAAGGTCATGTCATTGTATTCTTACAATATGATATATTCTATGAATATTTCATATTGTTTGAATACAATGGTATGATCTTGTAACATTTTGTTTTTATCAAAATGTATCTAAACAGTATAAAACCTTCCCCATACTCTTGGATTCGATCCCACTACCCTACCACACTTTGAGTTTTCCAGTCCGCGACCTTACCAACCATGCCACAGGAGCTCATACCAAATGTCACTCAAAACTTTGTGTCTACAAACGAAATAACAATATACAAAACAAAAATGAATTATCCCACCAATTTACGTTTGTAAATTGATGGGATTATCAATTATATCATGCAAAGGTTTATAAAAGTTTGTCTCTGTCAAGAATTAGTAATTATATGACTTTATTCTGTCAAAAAATGCCCAAACACTCAGCAAAATTGCCCCTCTCAGTGTGACTCCAGTCATTATCACACGGTCAGTGGGTCAGTGGGTGACCCTTCCCTCCCTCCATCCACAACACCTCTCTCTGTCTTGAGTTTGGCTACCAACTAAATTCGTATAAATACAGCATGCATAAAATTCTCTTCATAAATACATTTGTATAGTATAATATTGTAAATAATAATGAATAATAACTGTGTGGGGTGTCAAAAATTGCTCAACCAGCTTTCTTATATCTCGCCTACGCCCTTACGCGCGTATATTGGATTATATTCATCAATAATAAATGCACTGAACTATCCAACTCTAGCTCTTCCCAAGCTTTCTGGCATCTAGCCAAAAACCTCTCCAACAATTTCTCTTCCTCGTCTTTCCCTCCCCTTTCCCACTCTGATGGCACAACCATCACTTCTTCCTCTGACAAAGCTAAACTCCCAAACTTTTGCTAGAAACTGCACCTTGGATGATTCCGGTGCTATTCCTCCCTCTCCCCCCTCCTCTATCTTACTTATGCCTAATATCCTAATCTCTTCTAAAGATGTACTTTCTACCCTCTCTGGGCTTAACACTAATAAGGCGTACGGTCCGGACGGTGTTCCTCCTGTTGTTCTATAAAACTGTGCTTCCGTGCTGACTCCCTGCCTAGGTAAACTCTTTCGTCTCTGTCTATCCTCTAACGTCTTCCCTTCATGCTGGAAGTTTGCTCACATTCAACCTGTCCCAAAGAAGGGTGACCGCTCTCAACCCTCCAACTATCGTCCAATTGCTCTTATCTATTGTCTTTCTAAAGTTTTTGAAACTATTCTTGCTTCCAAATTTCTTAAGCATTTCTCTTCTCATAATCTGCTCTCAGATCGCCAGTATGGCTTCCTTAACCCGTTGAGCCCCGGCTAGTTATAATATTTTGTTCACCCCAGTCCCAAGCCATTTTCACTTCTCTTTTTTGTTTGCTAAAATGGAAGACAAGGATGAGAAATGAAAAAAAAAAAAAAAAAAATCACCTCGGACATTTTTTTTGGGGGGTGGGGGGTTGGGGGGGGGGGGAAGCCTCAAAAAAATGTGTTTAGCCAAAATGGAAGAGAATGGTGAGAAATGAAGACAAAAATTAAAAAAAACTCATTTCGGTCATTTGGGGGGGGGGGGGGTCAATAGTTCGTCTCCCCCGCATGACCCACCGCCCGGGAGCACTATGGTAAAAACTGAGTATGGCATTGTACGGCATACATCCTAAGGAGTGTCTCACATAAATCTCAAGCCTCTAGCTCCCATACGACCGGAGTAATGAAGGTTCAAAGTGGCGGTGAACTAAGGGTGTAAAGTATCCCCACTAAGCCCACCACCACCAGCCGCGCGGCTGTCTCAGCCCGCTCACACCTACTGGCCCGGCTCCCACACACACTATGGTACCTCCCCCTCCTATTCTCCCGCCATTTCCTACCTTACGAGCCACGTAAGTGTTTTTTATATGTCGGACGCACGTGATGCGTCGCTGGGAGTTGGTGATCAAACACTGCCGACGCAACACGTGCGACGCTGGGTCTCACTGGGTTAAGGGTCGCTCTACTGGTGATCTTCTTTCATATCTTACTAACTCTTGGTCATCCTCCTTTCGGGACTTCGGTGAGACTTTTTCTATTGCACTAGACATATCGAAAGCCTTCGATAGAGTCTGGCATAAATCTTTAATTTCTAAACTACCCTCCTTCGGTTTCTATCCCTCCATCTGTGCCTTTGTCTCTAATTTCCTTTCCGGCCATTCCATAGCCGCGGTTGTGGACGGCCATTGTTCACTTCCTCACCTTATAAACTCTGGTGTTCCTCAGGGCTCTGTCCTATCTCCTATTCTCTTTCTAATTTTGATAAATGATCTCCTTAACTGTACCTTAATTCCCATCCATTCGTACGCAGACGACTCAACCTTACACTACTCCATTAGTTTTTCAGAACGCCCCAGCCAGCAATCCCTCAACGACAAACGTAATGAAGCCATAGAACTCTTAAATTCTGATCTAAATACTATTTCCAATTGGGGCAGAGAAAACCTTGTTAACTTTTGCTTCCAAAACCCAATTTCTCCATCTATCTACCCGTCAGGATCTCCCAGCGGACTATCCCTTATTCTTCAACAATACAAAAATCAACCCTTCATCTTCTCTCAATATTCTTGGTGTCTCTTTTTCTTCTGCTCTCATTTGGAAGGACCATATTACCAGTCTTGCTAAGGCAGCCTCCCAGAAGCTGGGTGTGCCTTATGGGGTTCTTTTCCCCTGCACAGCTTCTTGCTCTGTACAGGGGCATAGTGCGCCCTTGTATTGAGTATTGTTCACATGTGTGGGGAGGTTCCTCTCACACCGCTCTCCTAGACAAAGTTGAAAGGAAGGCCTTTCGTATCATTAACTCCCGTCCACTCACCAACTCTCTGCAATCTCTCTCTCCGCCGCAATGTTGCATCTCTCTCTCTATTCTATCGCTACTATAATAATCAGTGTTCCTCAGAGCTATCCCAGTGCATACCACATCCTTTACGTAGGGGACGTGGTACGCGTGTTGCAACTCAATCCCAACCCTACTCTGTGTGCAACTCTCCAACCCAAGAGTGAAACGTTACTCTCAAACTTTCTTCTACTCAACATCTGAGCTCAGGAACTCTCTCCCAGAATCAGTCTTTCCCTCTTCCTATGACTTAAATTGCTTCAAACTCTGTGTGTCCAGGCATTTTGGCTCGAACATCCCTTGATTTTGGCCCTGTCACTCTTTCAACTATGGGGGAGGCACTCGCTATAGGCAGTTATGCCTTTTGCCTCCCTCAATCACATAGAAAAAATAAATAAAAATAAAAATACATAGCCATCACTGTCATACAAATACTTGCAGTAGGTCTCGAATATACATTTTGATTGCATATTACTTGGAAATAAATAAATATAAGTTTCTCTGGTGGCAATCTACCCTTTCGCAAGTGTAAGGCGACACCAGTCTATATTTAGCTCTCTATCAAAAAAGGTTAACTGCCGATGTTTACTGACCACCCTCGTTCCTGATCTATAATATAGTACTTTATTTACAGTCAATGGCCTACATATTTCTGTGGTACTTCACATGTGTCTAAAATGCAATGTCTGCTTGCTAAAAATGCAATTCTGAAAGCCATTTATACGTACGACATACGCATGTCTCACTTTCTCTCTCTCTCCATCCTGACTCATGTTATTGTAGACCTCTTGGTGGCAACGAACCCCAGACACCTGCTAGACATAAGGTTCAAAATCCCAAGACATCCATAAGCCTCGGGCGCCTCCACAATTATCACACAGCTGCGTATGTTTCTTGATAGCTGCGTATGTTTCTCCCTGCCTTCACTCTCTCCACGACTCACTCCCTGCCTCCCTCCCCCCCCCCCCCCCCCCCCCCCCCCTTTTGGCTTCCCTCTGCTAGAAACTCATTGATAATGTGCGTAAATATCGCATGAATTGGTCTATATGCGGTATATATATTGTTGTATGGCACGTCTACATACGTACAAGTCTGTATTATAGCATGACAGTGCTCTAAGTACGAGATATACGTGATATTTATGGCGCAAAACACCCTCTCCCCCTTTCATTCCCAGCACAACTCAATCACACCTTGGTTCACGCATAGAAACTCATTGATAATGTGCATAAATATCTCATGAACTGGTCTATATGCTGTATATATTGTTGTATGGCACGTCTACATACGTACAAGTCTGTATTATAGCATGACAGTGCTCTAAGTACGAGATATACGTAATATTATAGCGCAAACCACACTCTCATCTCATAAATTGCCGCCAAACCTCCAACCCATCTTCATTCCCGCCTAAATATTCATTGATAATTCCCTTATATATTGCAATTTTTGGTCACTATGAGGCATATTCATTGTTATATGGGTGGCCTACACACGTATACGTACTCTACATAGCCTAAAAGGGATAAAAAAAGGAGATATACGTGATATTACGCGGTAACCCACCCCCTCCTCCCTCAGGTTCTATCCCCTGGGCGCGTGAAAATTCGGCCGGGAAATCTCGCCGCTCGACGACAATCTAGCCGCGCGGTGCCATTCGCTCCACATTTTTCAACTACGGACCGTTCCCCCACCCCCCCCAGACATTTTTGGGGGGTCAAATATATATGGGCCGATGCACGCAAGCATTCCCTACACGCTGATGTACTTTTTATCGAAATTGGCAATGGGTCCCAAAAGCATCATACATGCGCACAGTATGTACCTGTAAAAAAAAAAAAATGTACGCCGCGGAGAGGTTAAAGGACAGAAACATAAAAATGGCCTAAATTATCAAATAATAGGGAGAATTTAGGTACAAGAATGAAGCTAAAGCTGTAAATATTTAGTTTTTCATTGATTTCTTATCCCAGATGTTAGTGGGTAC